>AWOL01S0241649.1:0-10349 GCA_000715115.1 Nicotiana otophora | reverse complement strand
TAATGTAATAAAGTAAACAATGAATTTCTAAGGTGAATAAAAATTGATAATGTAATCTATTTTTTAAAGCTTCAAATGAACATATACGTAAATAAAATAATTCATTGACAAATACAATATATTTCACTATTAGAGTCGCGAGATTTTTAAACTACAATCACCATATTACAGAATAGGAAACAAAAATTTCGAAAATGTTAGATTAAAGCCACACAAAAATAATTTGGTTGGTGTGAGGAAAAGTTTCCCGGTCCAAGCATATTGGTACTTGCATGGAAAAGTGAACTAACAATTTGTAAAGGTGTTCGTTGTGGACCGAAACTAACATGTTTCCGTCTTGTATTCAACAACAACTCGACGAAATTTCACAAGTGTGTATGAGAAGGGTAGTGTGTACTTAAATCTTATACCTATATTGTAAAGGTAAAAAAAATTATTTTCGATAGACCCTCGACTTAAAAAAGTGTAATCCATCATTCATGAAAAGGGAATTACGATAGTGGAGAAGCCATGAAAAAGAAGCAGTAACACCAACAAGAAAAATAAGATAACCGAAGCAAACAACAACAGGTAATTTAAGAATAGGAGAAGCAAAAGCACTATAATAAGACAAGTGACATAACCACAAAAAGCCAAGTGGCAATGTTAAAGACAAAATAAACTACCTTTCTAACTAAATTTTTTTTTTTTGAATTTTAAATTTTGACTTAATTGGTTACACTACTTGAATTAAAAAATATAGATATCTTATAATTATCTATAAAAAACGAAAATAAAAAAAATACCAATACTATATATATAGAAGTAAATAAATTTTAAGAATAGGAGAAGCAAAAGCACTATATTAAGACAAGTGGCATAACCACAAAAAAGCAAGTGGCAATGTTAAGACAAAATAAACTACGTTTCTAACTAATTTTATTTTTTGAATTTTAAATTTTGACTTAATTGGTTACACTACTTGAATTAATAAATATAGATATCTTATAATTATTTATAAAAAACAAAAATAAAAAAAATACCAATTCATATATATATATTTTTTTTTTTAAATATAAGACAAAAAGTGTAGATTTATAGAATAAAGTTCCAACACAGTTGGAGTTTTAAAATTATTTTAAAATAAAACACAAAATAAAACAAAATTATCCGCGAAACATGGGGGTACAACAATGTGCCCAGTCAAAAAACAAAAGAGGCGGCAAAAATAAATCAGGAACGCTAGCCAATTCATATATATATATTTTAAATATAAGACAAAAAGTGTAGATTTATAGAATAAAGTTCCAACACAGTTGGAGTTCTAAAATTATTTTAAAATAAAACACAATAAAAAAACAAATTATCTGCGAATCACGCAGGTACCACAATGTGCCCAGTCAAAAAAAAAAAAAAAAAGAGGAGGCAAAAATAAATCAGGAACGCTAGAAGGAGGGCTTGAACCTCCGACCTTGTGGTTAACAGCCACACGCTCTAACCAACTGAGCTATTCCAGCTTGTTGCTGGAATCTTATATTCCAATCAATGCATTGTAACCTTCACTGAAATCGCCTGCAACCAAGCTTTGGCATTGGCTGGTTGGTTTCCTCTGTGAACTAATGAAATACCATTATTCTGAAAATGAAAAGTAATTTTTTGCACCTTTTTACAATGTATTACCAATATCGCTAAAAACGAATTACAAATAAAGATAACGTTAAATAAAATAATAACAGTTCAAAAGACGATTTCTCATTTGCTTGCCCTTTATACAAATATTGCTAATAGTATTAGTAATACGCATATTTCTATTTCAACTGAATTGGGCATGACCAATTACCAATTCATCAACAATATGAGTATATTATTAATACGGAGCAGAAAATATCAAGTCTACCACCCCAACCCCCGAAAAAAAACAAGTCATCAACGAAATAAGAACAAGGTGAAGAGAAGAAACATTTTAAGCCTATAAATTCATAAAACTAGACAAGTGTAATCAACACATGAACCTTGTTAGAAATGGATGACATTTTATTCACGCATGACTCAAAACATATGTCCTAGACATTCTCTTGAAACAAGTCCCTCAAACGCAATAGAAGCCAAGCCTTTTTTTCAACCCCTGGTGTTGGCGAAATCCTTTGGCTCATCATCGTCATCCCTGCAATTTCCTTCTGATGTCTCCTGTCCAATATCTTCATTTATAGATTGAGTCCCTTGATCTACACTGACCTGTTCTTGATCTCCATTAAATGATGCTCCGGGGCTCTCACCAAAGCCATTTCCACTGTTTCCACCGTCATAACCACCTGAAAAGCTATTGCCTTGACCGGAATAATTGCTGTTCGGAGTGTTTCCATAGTTACCACTGCCATACCCCACACCTCCACCATAGTTACCTCCCTCAGCAGGGTAGCTGTTGTCATTTCCATAGTTACTGCCACCTCCATAGCTACCGTATCCACCAGCAGAAGTGTTACCACCAGAAAATCCACCACCGTAATTGTTGGGTGGGTAACCTCCAGTGCCTGCAGAATTTCCAGCTTCCCCACCATAGTTAAAGCCACTACTGTTACCATATCCACCTCCTCCACCTCCATAATTGCTGGCTGCATAACCTCCACCACCTGCAAAATTTCCACCTTCACCACCGTAGTTAAAGCCACCACCACCTCCACCATAGCCACCTCCAAATCCAGCACGACGCTTTTCTGTTGCATAATTCACCCTTATCCGTCTTCCATGAAGATCCTGAAAAAGTTTACACATCACAAATTACCTTGACACCATTAAAATAAATTACAAAATTGACCGGTGACAACATTAATTGCAGGCGAAATGACGGTTATTGGCCAACACAAGATAGAATTGGCAGGAGGTCCGGTGGGAGAGGGGCAAAAGGTAAGTTGTAAGTATATTCAAGCGAGCCAAAATACAAGCGGTACGATTTGCTAGAGGACACACTCTCTCTCTCTCTCTCTACAAATAACTTTACTATATAAAGTTGATTATGAGAATTACCCCATGAACTGAATAAACAAGATGAAAGGCATTAAGGTACAAAGTGTCGTCACAAAGGAATTCGGTAATTAAAGTTCTGGAAGAAATATTGTCCTCTGAACTATGTATTACAAGTAAAAAGTGTCCATTTCCTATGAAATCCATATTTTGGTCTATTCAAGTTCTTTAGGTTTTAGGTATTAATTAAAATCTATTTAATCTGTGTTCATAAGCACAATTTTCCAACTAAAAGTAACATCATACCTGGCCATCCATGGCCTGCAATGCACTTGCTGCTTCTTCACTTGATGGAAAACTAATAAAACCAAAACCTCTGGACCTCCCAGTATCACGATCCATAATAACTCTAGCTGCGAAGGAAGAGGAAATAGTTTATTCCAAAGTTTCAACTAAACAACACGCAGCAAAAGAAGCCAACTTCAGAAAAAAAATTCAGAGATGCAGCATACACGAATCTGTCTCATAGGTCATTCGAATTGACACATTTTACCATCGAGTTTATAGTCTCACCAAGAACTAAATTGATAAGTAAACATGTCCAATTCAGACCAAACACTTCTGCTTTCATTAGTAAAACAATTGAACTCCAACTTCATAACTAATTTCAAAACAATGAATGAGAACCGTGTCTTCCACATATTCACTATCCCTTAACAATTGTGATCTTATGGGAGTGCTAGCTCATTTCTGCTGGTGATTGGGGCAGCATTATTCTGTCTCTTATGATCTTTTGATATTAGTTAATGCTGCAACTACACAGTGATTCCTCGTTTTCTAAGTATAGTGCATTGCTAAACTTTAAATCTACCGATGCAAAATAATAACCCTAGTACCTTCGATCACATCACCGTATTGGGAAAATGCCTCCTTCAGAGAGCTCTCATCAGTGCCATACGAGAGACCTGCAGGGGACAATAAGCCATTATAGAGTAACCAAAAGAAGTTGAAAAAATCATAGCAAATCCATACACAAAGACAAGATCCTCTCACCCCCAACAAAAAGCTTAGACGAAGACATGCTTCTTATAGCCTGGAAAAGCGACGCATTTGAGGCAGAGAGTTCCAAGTTTGAGTGTTTGCTTACACTCTGTTTTAGAATGTTCCCAACTCTATTGAAAAACGCCATCTTTTAAACCTAGTAAAAACAGAACAGTATAGAGTCAGCATCACAATTCAATCTAAAAATAAACATTACAGACCCATATTAAAAAAGAATCCTTTTTCCTTTCAATGATCAATACTAGAAGCATCAATTAACAGTCAAAAAAAGAAAGAAAAAAAGATTCTTTTCCGAGCTAATTTACATCTATGCTCGATATTTGTCATACAATATGAGGGCAGAAAATAAAGAATCCAAAACATCAAAAATATACCACGAATTTATTATAGCAATCGTGATCATGCAACACATATCGAAAATGGTAAAAACCCTAATCTTATAAAAGCTAAAGAAGCAGTACAACAAAAGAAACAGACAGAAATACTAAAAATCTGATCAATTAATTCTTTAAAGACCAAGCTAACGAGTACTATAATATGAACTAAAGGAAGCAGAAAAAACTTACCTTTGCTGGAATGATGCACAGAAGCACACTTCTTAATTCGCTAATCCCCACCGAAGGGTTTTAGAAGATGAAGGACAACTCCAATAAATAGCCCAAAAATATCTGGGCCTTCGATCACAACTTGCTCATTCTTGGCCGTTCGATGAAATAGAATTATAGTATGGCGGTGGTCAATGGAACTTGGATTCATGGTTTTTCTTCTTTTATGAAACTTTTTTCTGTTTATTTTTTTATATTTTTCATTTTAATCAAAAGGCCAAAAAAAAAAAGATTTTTTTTAGGGCAATCGTTTAACCTGAGAAGATATTTTATGCACCCGAGTCATACACCATTAGTTGTATTGACTAGGTTAGAATAGTAATAGGCTCGTTTTGATGTGGGTGATTAGATAAGAATAATTTTACAAAATCATTTTATTGGTATTTTATTTAGATATAATATTTGTTGTGAACTTAGTGAGTAATGGCATATTTAGAAATTTAAATAATTATTTGTGGGACCCGGGTTGAATGCAGAAAACGAAAAATTAGTTATAACTAGGTGTGTTCATGGTTCGGTTTGGGTCGGATTTTCCCTAAAAAGAAACCAAACGAAGTTAGTCGGTTTTTCAAATATTGGAACCAAACCAAACCAATTAAGTCGGTTTTTTATCGATTCATTTTTTGTCGGTTTTTCGGTTTTTTCGGTTTTTCCAGTTTTTTTTTGGTTTTTTTTAAATATGAGACATATACTACCAAACGCATATTCCGGCGAGTACATTTTCAATGTAACGCTATCAAACCAATTATTCTTTGAGAAATCTATCATTTACCAAGATATATTGATGATAATAGACTCGAATAGTGATGAACAACTTAAGTATTCAATTAAAAATCGATTATTTTTAACATAAAATAAATTTTTGTACTTAATAAAAGAAAACTACCAATCAAACTAGAAGACAAAGAATTAGAGTATTATAATAGCAAAGAACTAGACTAAACATACAAATGACTAATATGTAACATAAAATTTTAGAAACTTTATATAAAAATATACATATATATAGGTGTAATAATAAGTTTAAATAGCTACTTTTATAGTCGGTTTGCTTCGATTTTTTTTATTAAAACCAAAAACAAATCAAATTTGATCAATTTTTAAAATTTAAAACCAAAACCAAACCAAATAGTGGGATTGGTTTGGTTTTCGATTTGGTTCAGTTTTTCGTGTTTTTATTAATACCCCTGCTTATAAGTACAGCAGAGGGCGCAGAGCATTCTTTATGCTGAAGTTGTAAGTATTAGCTCCGCTTTCTCATCTCCGTTATTCTTTTATATTTCTCTTCTCCAATTCTGTATCAGTCTAATTCGCATCCCCTTTCTACTTAGATTTCTGTTGCCCTATCCTTACTATCATTAGCATTTACATTGTAATCACAATTACTGTTGAGTTAATATAATGAGTTGGTTGGGCGTAATCAGTTTGTTACATTGGTGCTTTCGTCCAGAGGTCTCCAATGGAGGACCAAAAAGTACTCAAGGCTTTCGTTGATAATTCAATTCGTGATTTAGTTCCACAGATGAAGGATTCAATTTCTAAGGATCTAGCTGAATTTCGTTCTGTGTTGTTGGAGGTTATGGGAAAAAGGCTACGACCTCTTTTCAACCCCGAGATACGGCTATGGATGCCAAATTCTGGCGGTTTCGAGGCGAGAATCCGGAGGCTTGGATATTTCAAGCAGAACGTTATTTCGATATTTATAAAATTAAGGATGATCAGAAGCTTACTAGGGCGGCGTTCTACCTCGAAGGTAAAATATTGGAATGGTACCGGTGGTTAGTTAGAAATAAGCAATTAATTGATTGGCCACATTTTGCTGATAAGGTGAGAATTCGGTTTAAACAGAAAGGGCTCGTGTCAGCGGAAGGGAGATTAGTGAAACTCCGGCAGGTAACCTCTATGGCTATTTTGTCGGAGTTGAGTGGGTCAGATGTAGTTTCTCCAGGCCTTGCATATGTTCCTCCACAACGGAGCAATATAACCACCTCACAATTGCCGCAATATTGTGGTGAGTAGTCTGATTGAGAGCAGTATCAATGTGTGCAAAGTGTTCGATGAATTGTCTGGTAGGTCCAAAGATGCGACTTCTCTTAGCACATCTGGCAAGCTTGGTCAGCTTACGATTTAGGATCCGCACAAGGTGAGTAAGCTGACAATACATACCACTAAGGCAACTGCTTGGTTGTTCATAATCTTCAATATTTGTAACCTCCGAGGTAATATGATTAACTTACTTTGCAAACTTTTCAAGTATGATTTCATTTCTGAGCTTACATCAATTGACTTATGATGACTCGTACGTACAAAAACATGGGTTGTAACATATTTGAATTTATATAATTCAAATTAGGAAATAATTTAACCAAAAATAAAATAAAATCATGTGTACATATTTGTTTTTTAAAAGTTATGAGTGCAGGAAGTGACATTATTTATAGTTTTCTATTTTTATGCTATTTCAGTGCCCGACTTTATTTGTAGTTTCTTATTATTTTATTAAATTGTTTTCACTAAAATAATTAAATTGTGAATGCTTTATCGTTTATTGTACCATAGACAGAACTCCTAAACCTAGAGCAACAATATCAACGATGGTGGATTGAAATCAATTTCCTAGATTTGTTTAAAGAATGTTCGTGGGTCCTTCATTCATAATAATCGTTAAGTTACATAGTTTAAATTAGGAAATAATTATTTTAGGGGAATAATTAAATTAATATTCCTAGATAGTGGAAAATTAATTAAGTTACTATTCTTAAGAAGCGAAGAATGATGAGGCAGAAATTGTTCCCATTAAAAACGAACCTCTAGACTTTGTTGATGCAATTGCAGAGAAGCCTTCATTGCATATTAATTCTACATTATGTTTTCCCTATGACCTAGTCGTATTTGATAATCACAAAGTTTTAGAAGGTTGTTGGAATAATTTACTTGTTGGAAACTCCAGCAAAGTATGCCTTCAACGCTGACTAGGGCTTGCTCAATGCTTGGAGGAGATGCCTTGTATTCTTTGCGCTTGCAGTTATGCCCAGCTTATAAGCAGAGGTATATGTTATCATTACAATGCACTTTGTCATGATGTACTTATAACAACTTTGCATCAATTTTTCTATGTTCAATTCAGATTAGAGTTTCCATTTGATCTTGGATCTACTTTGCTTACCACATCCATTGGAGTTGCAAGAGATTGTGTATTCTGCGATGCTTCGGGCAACTTAAAGCCTGATAAGTTCATAACGTTAACCTTGTGGAGTTCTTGTATTACACCTTTGAAACTTCAATTAGACATATTGTTGATGCATGTGCTTGGGTGCCAATAGAATGTGTGGGCAAAAATATTATAATACAAGTTGTTGTTGCTGGTACATATGCTAATGCTGCCATTACTGATGGATTTCTGAGAAAACTTGGATAGATACATGTATGCACTATCATCTTTTTGAGGATTATCAAGTTTGGTTTTATGTGGATGGTACTTCTCCTTCTACTGTCCATTTTCTTATTGACACAAGGAAGGAGGTGGGTTGTGCTATTATAAACATCTGTGTGAATGCTTCATTTGGTGTCATGTATGAAGTTTTACAACTTGCAAGTGGAGTGGTTATTCCCATTGTCATTATTCTGGTTCTTCAATCTGAAGTTGTCCTATTGAAAATGGAGGAATGCCTTGGACACGTTCTTGCGAGCATCACTCGAGAAGGAACTGCATTAGGTATATGTTGTGAGATTATTGAATATCATCAACTAGAGCCATTTACAGCCACCCCTCGAGATAATATTCTTCAGAGACTTGAGCTTCTGGAAATTCTCGAAAAGATCCGGGAGCAACCACAACTTGGTTTAGTTGTCTATGTCAACAACGATCAAATTGGTGTTCCCTACAAGCATGAAACAATGCACAACTTTAAATCATATAGCTGTCCATATGTTGGGTCGGGGTGCGCTATGTGTTTCTTCATTTGGCACTTCATTTATATGAGGTAGTGACTAGGCAAGAACTCAGGCATCCTCAATTTGACGCTTACCGGGATGGATTATATGCTGGGGTGATTATCAGATGGTTGAAATTTTTTTCAACATTCATAGAGATGAAATTTTGTCTGCTATGGATAATGTCTACAGATGTATAAACCCATTCAAAGTTCTATTTTGGTGGAGGACTGCATTGATTTACCAAACACCAGAAGAAGAGTATAGTACACTAATTCATGGTCCACCATATCAAGCTTGGCTAATAGTTCTGGCAAATAAAAAAAGGGTCATCGGAGATTATTGGGCTAAGCAGGCCCTAAAGAAAGTGTTGGTTAGGTATCATGACTTCGTTAACCTTCTGAAAGATAAATGTGTCACCAAAGAGAGTGAGAAGAACAATCCATATGCAAAGGAAGTTGATATTATTTTATGGATTCGTATGATTTCGGCTGATGGGTTCCACTTCTATAGAGCAAGGTTCTTGCAACAAATAACAGTACTCTACCCGAACCTTGAGGACAAGGTTCTTTTTGAAGCGGGAGGTATTGTTGTGAACTTAGTAAGTAACTTAGTGGAGGGCATATTTGAAAATTTAAATAATTATTTGTGGGACCCAGGTTGAATGTAGGCAAGGGAAAATTAGTTATAAGTATAGCTGAGGGGTAAAGCATTCTTTATGCTGAAGTTATCAAGTCTTAGCTCTGTTTTCTCATTTCCGTTCTTCTTCTATATTTCTCATCTCCAATTATGTATCACTCTAATTCGCATCCCCTTTCTACTTAAATTTTTGTTGCCCTATCCTTACTATCATTAGCATTTACATTGTAATCACAATTACTGTTGAGTTAATATAATCAGTTGGTTGGGTGTAATATTCAGTTTGTTACAATATTTGTCAATTCTGATAGTGATGGAAGGCTGGACTCTGGAGGACAGGTGAAATCATTTCCCCGTCCAATTCTATACTTAATATTTTTTTACCTTTGATATTCACGATCCTCCCCCTATGTAATAATCGTTTAATATTATGTATTCCATTTTTTACCTTGATGCTTTACGTGTAATTTAATTATGTTTTATCTTATTCTAATGGTAATTTAAGTTCAGTTAGATCAACAACAACTAAACCAATATAATCCCATGAGTGAGATCTGGGGAGGGTAGAGTGTACGCAAGACCTTATCCCTTGAGGGCAAAGAGGTTGTTTCCGATAGACCCCGCTCAAAAATAGATAAGCTCAGTTAGATCATTTCTTGATATTCTGTTAAATGAAAAGAAATCTAAAAAATGATCTGCATTATATTATGGTACAGTGAAATCATTTGATGATGCAAATTATTCTGTATGTCAATTGGTTTTTTGGCTCTTTAGAAACTTGTTTTTAGTTTTATGACCATATCTCTTTTTTTACACATAACAGATCTGCCTTTTACACATAAGAGATCTTAAAAGGTCATTATCTTAAATTCAAAATTGTTAAGGGGCATGATGTACAAATAGCATACTAATAATTTACTTGACAGAGATTTGAAAATAACATTTCAATATGGGTAAGCTTTGATGAATCATGACAACAATCCCATATATCACATGGGGGAGTTTAATCCAGAAAAAACACGTGGCATTAAATGTAATTTGTTACTGAATTAGGAAAGCTTTGCTAACTCTAGTTAAGTTTACAGGACGATGAAACAATAGCTAATAGACAAATAGAAACATGGTCTCCATCAGACATATAATATCTGTGAACAAGGTGGTTCCATATGT
>AWOL01S0241643.1:0-13400 GCA_000715115.1 Nicotiana otophora | reverse complement strand
GTCATGGTTATTCGAGGAGCATGTATGATAGTTGTGTTTACTTTCGGAAGTTAAATGATGGTTATTTGTAAATTATTACCTTATGTTGATGACATGCTCATTGCTGCTAAGGATTTAACGGAAATGCACTATTTGAAAACTTAGCTGAAAAGTGAATTTGAGATGGAAGATTTGGGAGAAACTAAGAAAATCCTTGGCATGGTTTCACGACCCAAAATCCAACTAGTCGTGATGGTACCTAACCCAACCTGCTAGGTAAGCCAACAAATACCTATCCAATTCCAATAATATTTAATAAGTGTCACGACCCAAAATCCAACTAGCCGTGATGTCACCTAACCTCACCCGCTAGGTAAGCTAAATAATAATAATCCAATTAAATTAATATTTAACTAACTTTAATACACTCCTCAAGGACTGGTAGTACAAATCATGAGCTTCTAAGATTAGAATTTACAAACAGGTATGAAATAAATACATCATCTGTTCAAAATGTACATAAACAGATTTTTTATAAATCTACGGCTACCATGAACAAGAGGCAGCTATGACCGGAACATATGTACATCTTCAAATCCAGCTCCCGCTGATCACAACAACATCGGCATCCAATATCTGCACGCAAGTGTAGTATGAGTACAACAGATCANACCAAAATTTATAATTAGCAGAGATGTAACCTTTGATGAATTCTCTATGTTACATTCTAGAAAGGAGTCTTCTAGTTCTTGTAATATAGATAAAGGAAAGAGTACACAGAAGCAGGTAGAGGTTGAGATTGGCATTCCTTCTGAGCCAGGATCATCAACTTTGGGGCAAAATACAGTTGAAACTCCTGAAGTTGAGCCAAAACCTGAAATTCCTGAAGTTGAGACTCCTGAAATTGAACCAGAAGAAGATGAGTATTCTATAGCCAAACATAGACTAAGAAGAGAAAGTAAACAACCATTAAGGTTTGGAGATTATGTTGCATTTTCTGTTTCAGTTGCACATGAAACTGAAGAAATTGGAGAACCATCAAAATATTCAAAAGCAATTTCTGGTGTTGACTCAGCCAAGTGGCTTATTGCAATGAATGAAGAAATTGAGTCTCTCCACAAGAATAGAACTTTGTCTCTTGTGAAGCCGCCATTAGAAAAAAGAATTGTTTGTTGCAAATGGTCCTTCAAGAAAAAGGATGGCATTCCAGGGGTTAAAGATGCGAGGTATAAGGCACTATTAGTTGCAAAGGGCTATAGTCAGGTACAAGAAGTTGATTTTAATGATATTTTCTCAAATGTTGTTAAACATAGGTCTATTCGTGTCTTGCTTACCTTAGTTGCCATGTATGATTTGGAATTAGAACAACTTGATATTAAGACAACTTTCTTACATGGCGAACTTGAGGAACAAATATACATGCATCTACCCGAAGGATTTGAAATTGAAGGAAAAGAAGATCATGTTTGCTTGTTGAAGAAATCCTTCTGCGGATTAAAGCAGTCTCCAAGACAATGGTACAAAAGGTTTGATTCCTTTATGTTGGGTCATGGTTATTCGAGGAGCATGTATGATAGTTGTGTTTACTTTCGGAAGTTAAATGATGGTTATTTGTAAATTATTACCTTATGTTGATGACATGCTCATTGCTGCTAAGGATTTAACGGAAATGCACTATTTGAAAACTTAGCTGAAAAGTGAATTTGAGATGGAAGATTTGGGAGAAACTAAGAAAATCCTTGGCATGGTTTCACGACCCAAAATCCAACTAGTCGTGATGGTACCTAACCCAACCTGCTAGGTAAGCCAACAAATACCTATCCAATTCCAATAATATTTAATAAGTGTCACGACCCAAAATCCAACTAGCCGTGATGTCACCTAACCTCACCCGCTAGGTAAGCTAAATAATAATAATCCAATTAAATTAATATTTAACTAACTTTAATACACTCCTCAAGGACTGGTAGTACAAATCATGAGCTTCTAAGATTAGAATTTACAAACAGGTATGAAATAAATACATCATCTGTTCAAAATGTACATAAACAGATTTTTTATAAATCTACGGCTACCATGAACAAGAGGCAGCTATGACCGGAACATATGTACATCTTCAAATCCAGCTCCCGCTGATCACAACAACATCGGCATCCAATATCTGCACGCAAGTGTAGTATGAGTACAACAGATCACATGTACTCAATAAGTAACAAACCAAACCTTAGGTTGAAAGTAGTGACGAGCTGGAACAAAGGTCAGGCACCAACACCAATAGCCAACAACAGTTCATAACAACATAATAGAAGTAAGAAAAGAAGTAGCTCAGAGATAAAATGCTCAGCTTGTTCACAATTCCGGAAAAATAGGCCTGCTTTTCAAGTATATCAGTGAAAACCCGAATCTTTTACCGAAATCACCAAAATATGAGTACGTTTTGTAAAACTATGATTTTTTCTTAAAACTTTTCAACAACAGATAGGATGTTTCATTTTCAAATGGCATGCGAAAAATACATATCTATGCCTACATGTCAATGAGTATGTGAAGTCATGAATGACTCAATATTTTACAGCATGAGAAAAAATACACCTCTATGCCTGTATGTCAAATGTGCATGTCAATGCGATGCAACTCAGTAACAAAACTATATGCATACTCTTAGAGTATCAATTCACTCAGTCCTCCCAGTCACTCAATCCTCCCAATCGCTCGGCACTAGGCACTCAGCACTCGTACTCAGTAGGCACCTGCGCTCACTGGAGATGTGTATATACTCCGGAGTGGCTCCTTCAGCCCAAGCACTATAATCTGCACGGACAACTCACGCGCTATAGTATCAATATCTGGATCCGCACGAACAACTCACGTGCTGCATGGACAACTCACGTGCTATAATAGACCAATCTGGCCTGCTGCGGCGTTCATCCCGATCCCATAATTATACTCACAATCAGGCCCTCTGCCTCACTCAGTCATCAATCTCTCCAGTATCTCGGTCTCACAATGTCATGAAACTAGCTAAAAATGATGATATGATGTATCAATAAATAACAGCAGAGACTGAGATATGATATGCAATAAATGAATATGACTGAGTATGAAATTACAGTTTAAACATATAATTCGACAGTAGAAATGACCTCAGTGGGTCCCAATAATATCAACATTTGCCTAAACATGATTTCTAACATGTGTCACAACTCAATTTCTCTAAAACATAAAAATACATGGAAGAATACCAGTTAATTAACTAAACAGCTTACGGAATCAACTGAGTCTCAATTTCTACGCTGCATGCCCACACGCCTGTCACCTAGCATGTGCGTCACTTCCAAATAATTCGCATAACACGTATAATTAGGGTTCATACCCTGAGCTCCAAGAATAGAGATGTTACTTACCTCGAACAAGCCGAATCCAATGTCGAGCAAGCTAAACAATGCTCCAGAAATTCCATTCTGCGTGTATCAACTTCCGAATGGCTAGAATCTAGTCACAATTAATTTGATTCAGTCAACACAAATTATAGGAATAAATTCCATACCAAAATACTAATTTTCCCTAAACATATCAGGAATTACACTAAATAATTATTCGTGGGGACCACGACTCGAAACCCTACAAAGTTATAAAATATGAATGCCCATTCAACCACGAGTTCAACCATACCAATTTTATCAAATTCCGACATAAACTCAACCCTCAAATCCTCAAATTAAACCACGAGGGTTTTCTAAATTTTCCAACTTAATTCACCAATTAAATGTTAAAAACAACTATGTATTCAGGTAATTTGACCAATATTGAGTAAAGAACACTAATCCCATTGTTTTTCTTAAAACTCTCCCGAAAATCGCCTCTTCCCGAGATCCAATTCATCAAAAATGAAAAATGAACAAACCCTCGATATTAAATATTTTTTGCCTAGTTGTTCTACCTCGTTTCTTATGCCAAACAAACCCAAAACTCTCTTTTGATGCCTCCAATGGATTTTTTGTAAACTTTCAGTCAAGTTAGGCTTTTGAATACTATACGAACTTAGTCGAAACCTCAAATCACATCAAACAATGCTAAAATCACAAATCATATCCAAATTCAAGCTTAACAAAACTAAGAAATTCCACCTTCTACATTCGATGCCGAAACCTATCAAATCAAGTCCGATTGACCTCAAATTTTGCACAAAAGTTATAATAATATAACGGACCTATGAAAATCTTTAGAACTGGATTCCGACCCCGATATCAAAAAGTCAACTCCCTAGTCAAACTTCCAAACTTAAATTTCTATTTTAGACATTTCAAGCCTAATTTAACTACGGACTTCCAAATAATTTTTCGAACACGCTCCTAAGTCCGAATTCACCATACGGAGCAATTGGAATCATCAAAACTCAGTTTCGAGGTCAAATTCACAAAATTCAAACTTGGTCAACTCTTCCAACTTAAAGCTTCCTAGTTGAGAATTGTTCTTCCAAATCAATTTCGAATAACCTGAAAACCAAAACCCACAATTCACACAAGTTATAATACATCATACGGAGCTACTTATGCCCTCAAACTATTGAGCGAAGTGCAAATGCTTAAAACGACCGGTCGGGTCGTTACACATGGAGATCAAAAGAGATCGAAAAGCCAATTGGCTATTCCTGACCGACGTACTTGGAGAAACTCTTGGAGAGGTTTGGCATGAAAGATGCTAAACCAGTTAGTACCCCTCTTGCTGCTCATTTTAAGTTAGCTGCTACTCAGTTCCTGCAGTCAGAACAAGAAGAGAGGTACATGGCACAGGTTCCTTATTCCAGTACAGTCGGCAATATTATGTATGCAATAGTTTGTACACGTCCAGACATTTCACAAGCAGTGAACGTGGTAAGACGGTATATGGCTTGCCCTGGTAAAGCACATTGGCAGGTTGTGAAATGGATTCTCAGATACTTGCGAGGTACTTCAAATACATGTTTGGAGTTTGGGAGAAATACTAACACCTTTGTTGGTTTTGTAGACTCACATTATGCAGGTGATCTTAACAAAATAAGATTACTAGCAGGCTATGTATTTTGCATTGGTGGTTGCGGTATTAGTTGGAAAGCTACATTACAACATGTAGTAGCTTTATCTACTACCAAAGAAGAATATATGGTAGTGACTGATTCAATCAAAGAAGCCTTATGGTTGAAGGGTCTATTTGTGGAACTCAGTTCACACCAAGGTGGTATTACCGTTTTCTGTAATAGTGAAAGCTCCATTCACTTGACTAACAATCACGTGTATCATGAGAGGACGAATCACATTGATATAAAGTATCATTTCATCCAAAAAACCATTGCTGAAGGAAAAATCTCTGTTCAGAAGATCAGCACTAGAGACAATCCTGCTGACATGTTCACAAAACCTCTTCCAATGTCCAAGTTCAAGCTTTGCCTGAACTTGATTGGCATTTATGAAGAATTGATTTTGCCCATTGGGGTTTTTTGTGGAGAAAGTGGAGCAAATTTATTATATATAAGCCAAAATTAGGCCAAGGTGGAGATTTATAATATAGCCATTAATTTGGCTTCTTTTCAAGTGGGGGCCAAGTTTTCATGACATTTACCATAACATCATATCCACTATTAGGCCAAGGATTTCTTGCTATAAATATAGGAGTTTCTCCTCATTTGTAAACACACCAATTTAAGAGCTTTTTACTCTTGTCTTTCTTTCTCCTCCTTTGTTTCACTATAGAGTATTTTGTAAGAGAGTGAGTGTTGGAAAATATTTGTGTGAACCCTTTCTTTGGAGTGATCTTGTGAGGTTATTCTCTTGGGGTATTTGGGACTAATTAGAGTATTTACTCTAATTTTGTACTCTCTTTTGTACTCTTATTGGTATAGTAAAATTGCTCATCTCCGTTTGTGGACGTAGGTCACCTTGATCGAACCACGTTAAATTTGTGTCTTCTTTATCTTTTTTAGTTGTCGTTATTATCAACTTGCATTGTCTTTGTTATTGTCATTATAACGTTGTTTGCCTAAATTTTACACTACCCGATTTTTCGATCCTAACATAACCTCGATGGAGTTTCAGAAGCAAGTGTGAGATAAAGAGGTTGATCTGAGACTTATAGGAGATGGAAAAGAGGTCTAATTTGACATAAAAAAGAAAAGTTCTGATGGAGATTTAGTTCTAACGAGACTCCTCTAACGAGTATATTTTATTTTCTTCTATGGCTTTAGCTGTTCGGATTTTTAGGGATGCACTCTTAGTCTGAATTTCATTGAATATTGGACTCCTCCTTACTTTAGGACTTAAAAGAATTTTGTTTCGGTATTTTTTGCTATAGAGGTTTTGTTAAAGCTATTTCATTATACCACTTTAAGCCTTTAATATAGTATAAGATGGAGGCACATATCTGGACTAAAGAACCAAGTCCTTTAGCTATTGTTTTGTTTCTAATATAGTGAAGTTTCTTTGGTATAGTGGGATATCTTTGAGGGCCCATTATTTGGTCTAGTTGTTCTATTGGTGAGGGCCCATTCTTTAGTCTAATCATTTTATCTATGGGGCTATTCTTTGTTCTAGTAGTTCCATATGTGAGAGCTTATTATTTGGTTTAGTGAATTCTATATGCGAGAGTCTAGTGTTACACATGTTGTATTTAATGATTGTGATTATGGTCATTTATGTAAATCCTACTACTAGTACGATTGTTGGACACTTCTTATAGGTTCGAGGCTGCATTCTGTTTTAGTTTAGGTGAGACAAGAACCTCTGTTCATGATGGAAATCTTTTTGATTTATTTCCTATATGTATCTCGAGCTATGCCTAGAGTTATACTCATTTCAGTTTTAGATGCTCCATCACAATGTGTTGGTGGGATATTGAGATGTACAGTTCTTTTGGTTTGGCTCCCGCTATTTGATTACGTTATAATTAGATGACAATAATTATGTAATTCGCAAGTGTTGCTAAGTTATCCGGTGCGCTTGAAGGGTTTTGTTTTTTGGGAATTAACCCCTGCCTTGTATATTATTTACCAATATAGCAAAACAGGGAGGAGAACATAAAACCTTACCTCTGAGGCTTCCTAGATAATCTAAATCAATTAGGCTTGGAGGGGTTAGGTGTTCACTAAGTGCCAATCGCAGTCTTTCGAAATTGAGTCATGGCATTAGGCTTGTAACGACCCGGCCGATCGTTGTGAGTATAATAATCCCGTTCCCCTATTTACTTCTCAATTTATGCTTTACAGTTATTTTATGACTTACCTGGTTAATCGGTTCGGGTTCGGAAGGATTTCGGAGTGAAATGAGACACTAAGTCTCATAGTTAAAAACTTAAGTTGAAAACATTGACCGAATGATGACTTATATATAAACAACCTCGGATTTGAATTATGATAATTTCAATAGCTCCTTATGATAATTTTGGACTTAGGAGCGTGTCCAGAAAATTACTTGGAGGTCCATAGTGGAATTAGGCTTGAAATGGCCAAAGTTGAATTTTTTGGAAAGTTTGACCGAGGGGTTGACTTTTTAATATCGGAGTCGGAATCCGATTCTAAAAAATTTGAATAGGTCCGTTATGTGATTTATGACTTGTGTGCAAAATTTAAGGTCAAGCGGACGTGATTTGATAGGTTCCGGTGTCGGTTGTAGAAATTGAACGTTTCAAAGTTCATTAAGCTTGAATTAAGGTATGATTCGTGGTTTTAGCGTTGTTTGATGTAATTTAAAGGCTCAACTAAGTTCGTATGATATTTTAAGACTTGTTTGTGTATTTGGTTGAAGTCTTGAGGGTCTCGGGTGAGTTTCGGATGGTTAACGGATCAAATTCGGACTTAGAGCAAAAATTAGAAACCTGCTGCCATCTAATGCAATCGCACCTACGAAGATTGGCTCGCAGATGCGAGCTCGCAGAAGCGAGCTTGACAAGCACATATGTGGGCAGGGGGCTGTGAGGCAGTGGTCGCAGGTGAGAGGAAATTTCCGCACCTGCGTGGCCGCAGAAGCGGACTGATGGGCGCAGATTCAAACTGGAATGCAGGTGCAATGGGATTTTCCGCACTTGCGATTGTGCAGATGCGGTTAAAGCCCCGCAGAAGAGGAAGCCGTTAAGTAAGTGGATTCCACATAAGCGAAGGTTTAGCCGCAGAAGCGGCCTCGCAGAAGCGAGAAAGGGAGCCGCAGGTGCGAAAGCAATGGGCAGTGTACAAAACAGAGGAGTTCCGATATTTTTGTCATTTGTGACATTTCAAGCACGGTTTTTGGTGCGAGTTTCAGAGAAAATTCACGAAAAACTTGATGTAAGGCACTTGTGATCATTTCTACTCCATAATATTGAATTATCATCGAATACTCCGACTAGATTACGTATTTTTGAAGTGTAAATCGGGAATTTGAACCTACGGATTTGAAAATAAGATTTGAGGATTTGGAGGTCGAGTTGATATCGGAATTTAGTAAAATTCATATGGTTGGACTCGTGGTTGAATGGGCTTTTGGATTTTGTAACTTTTATCGGGTTCTGAGATGTGGACCCCACTGGCGATTTTTGAGTTAAATTTCGGATTTTATTGAAAAATTAGTATTTGTTTATGGAATTAATTCTAATAATTTGTATTGACTGAATCAAATTAATGGTGGCTAGATACGAGCCTTTCGGAGACCAATTCACAAGGCAAGGGCATAGCGGAGCAAGAAATTATGCGGTTTGAGGTAAGTAACACTTCTAAACTTGGTTATGAAGGTATGAATCCCCGAATTGGTGTTATATAAATTGTTTGGAGGTGACACACACGATAGTTGACGAGCATGTGGATGTGCACCGTTGAAATTGTGACTTGAATAAATTCTGTGAAGTTGAATAAAAATAAATTAAAGAATCATGTTATTATCTGAACATTTCCCACATATTAGAGAAATTGAGTTGAGGCTCTTATTATAGATCATGTTTAGGCTACGTGCCGATATTTTGGGAACCATGAGGTCGTGTTGCTGTTAAATTAACTGTATAAAAATGTACATTTCACACTCATTCATATTCATCCATTGTGAGTAGATTTATGGGATTGAGCTGCGCGCCACAGCAGGCTATATTGGCTTTATATATATTATTATATGGATCGGGGTTGCCCGCCTGCAGCATGCCTTATAGGCTTTACTACTATATGGATTGGGGTTGCCCGCCTACAGCAGGCCTTATAGGCTTTATTATTATACGGATCAGGACTGTCCGCATGCAGTAGGCCATATCGGCTTTATATCATACTTGGGATGAAGGAGCCCCTCCGGAGTCTGTACACACACCCAGCGAGCGTAGATGATTATATATTCAGGATGGACTTCCCAGGGCATGGACTTACCTTACTTATTTATATTGTGATGAATTTTCCGTAGACATGGATCTTGTCCGCATCATTTATATTTGGGAAATAAATTACCCCAGGGCTGGATTGGACTTATACGTTACTAAGTGACTGACTGTCAGTCGATGTGTATATATATACGGGATACAATATCCCTGGGTTGCATTGGCCATAAACTGTACTGAGTGACCGAATGATTAGTGACCAGTATCACATGAGGTGTTTCCACTGAGATGTCATATTCCTCATATCATGCAGTATTGATCTATTTCACTTGTACTGAGTTTAACTATTGAAGTTGAAAGCATACCTACATTTATGTACCATTATTTATACTGGACTGTACCTGCGGAGCTCGTCACTACTTTCAGCCCAGAGGTAAGTCTTGTTACTTATTGAGTTGGTTGTACTCATACTACACTCTTCACCTCGTGTGCAAATCCAGGTGCTTTCGGACACGGCGACCGTTAGATCTCAGAGTGCTGTCAGTTGGAGACTATCAAGATAGTTGCCTAGAGTCCGCTGACCTTGACTCTCCTTCTTTCAGTTATTGTATTGTTCTATACTTTCAGACAATATTTTTATCAGTCAGACTTTGTATTTATTTTAGATGCTCATGTACTTAGTGACACCGGGTTTTGGGAGTGTTTATATCTGTATTTATGAGAATTCCTTCCGGTTAAATTTAAATATTATGTTTTCAAATTTAGAATATATGGTGGTTTATTGAGATTGTCAGCTTGCCTAGTATTGAGATAGGCGCCATCACGACAGGTAAGATTTTAGGTCGTGACAAGTTGGTATCAGAGCTTAGGTTACATAGGTCTCACGAGTCATGAGTAGGTTTAGTAGAGTCTTGCGGATCAGTATGGAGACGTCTGTACTTATCTTCGAGAGGCTGCCAAACCCTTAGGAAAATTTCACCTTCTTGTATTGTGTCGTGCGAATTTGTTAATTTCAGGACAAATTCTATTCTCTCACAGATGGTGAGGACATGTATTACTGGATCGGACGGTCAGCCACCAGTTAGGGCCGCGAGAGGTCAGGGTCGTGGTAGAGGCCGGGGCCGAGGTAGAGGTCGAGGTATAGTTCGTACAACAGTTGGAGCAGTACCTGTAGCACTACCAGTTGCTCCAACCCAAGAGAAGATTCCAGATATAGTTGAACCGACAGGACCATCGCAGGCCCCAACTGTGACCATTGTGATTCTAGGCCTTCACGTGGCTTTGGCCAAGATATTGGCAGTTTGCACTGACCTTGCTCATGTGGTTTCGGCTCAGGCCGCACCTACCACTTCTCAAGTCGGGGGAGGTACTCATACCCCTATTGCCCGTACTCCAGATCAGGTAGTGCAGGGACTTCAGATACCAGGGGCACTACCAGTCCAGCCAATTATAGTTGCTCAGGCCCCAGTAGTCCCCGTTATGGCCGATGATGAGCAAAGGAGACTTGAGAGATTTGGGAGGCTTTGACCTCCATCATTTAGCGGTGCTGAGTCAGAGGATGCTCAAGGTTTTCTAGACAAGTGCCAAGGAATACTTCATACAACGGGTTTACTGGAGACCAGTGGGATCTTGTTTACTACTTTTTAGTTTTCTGGGGCTGCCTTCAGATAGTGGGAGGCTTATGAGAGGCGCAGGCCGATCGGTGCAGCACCACTTACATGGCAGGAGTTCTCTGTTCCCTTTTTGGAGAAGTTTATGCCGCAGACTCGCAGAGAAGAGCTGCGCAGATAGTTTGAGCAGTTACGTCAGGATGGCATGTCTATGATACAGTACGAGATGAGATTTTCTGAGTTGGATCGTCACACAGTTTGGTTGGTTCCCACTGATAGGGAAAGGATTGGGAGGTTCATTGATGGCATCACGTATCAGCTGCGGTTACTTATGACTAGGGAGAGGGTATTTGGTGCCACTTTTGATGAGGTGGTTGACATTGCTCGGCAGATAGAGGTGGTCCATACCCAGGAGCGTGGTGAGAGGGAGGCAAATAGGCCTCGAGGTTTGGCCAGTTCTGGTGGGGTACCTTATGGAAGGAAGTCTTACCACAACAGGGGTCGTCCTTACAGACATGCTCAGACGGGTCGTCCAGTTCACCGTGGTGCATCATCCAGCCATGGTTCATACAGTTTTCATCAGGGTCAGTCATCTCTCAATGCACTTCCAGCCTAGAGTATGCCCCGTGCTCCTTCAATTCAAGGATCATCTATACCAGGTTCTTCTAGTAGTTATTCTGGTTCTCGAGACCTGCCCCAGAACTCGCCACCATTCTTCGAGATGGAGTGCTATGAGTGTGGAGATCTAGGTCATGTGAGGAAATATTTTCCCCGCCTTACTCGAGGTCCAGTTCAGTAGAGAAGTTAGGATACTACTTCTGCACCAGTTGCTCCACCACCCGCCCAGCCAACTCGGGGTGGGGCTAAGTCAGCTATGGGTCGCCCAAGAGGGGGAGGCCGATCAGGTGGTAGTCATGCCATATTCTATGCTTTTCCTGCCATGCCAGATATTGTTGCTTTAGATGCAGTGATCACATGTATTGTCTCAGTGTGCCATAGGGAGGCTTCTATAATTTTTGACCCTGGTTCCACTTATTCGTATGTATCATCGTACTTTACTCATTATCTGGATATCCCCCATGAGTCCTTAGTTTTACCTGTTCGTGTATCTACGCCGGTGGGCGATACTATTATTGTGGACTGTGTGTATGAGTTGTGTGTGGTAACTANTATCTTATGTTTTTTTGCACCCACTCGTGTATGAAATTGCGCACTCGGTATCAACTATGCGCCAACGGTTCGTGATACTACAAAGGGGTTATAAGGGAGCCAGGGTTGCTCAACCATTGTTATAACGTGTTGTCCAGATCGAGGATGCGGAAGTATTGAGAGATCATTCAGTTGTGCACCTTGGGGGACTGGATACTAGAGTTGATCTTTTATTGCTCAATATGGTTGATTCCGATGTAATTTTGGGTATGTATTAGTTGTCTCCATGTCATGCTATTCTGGACTGTCACGCAAAAACTGTGACGTTGACGATGCCGGGGTTGCCAATGGTTGAATGGAGAGGTTCTCTAGATTATGTTCCTAGCAGGGTAATTTCTTATTTGAAGGCCCAACGTATGGTTGGAAAGGGATATTTGTCATATTTGGCCTTTGTGAGAGATGTTGATATAGGTACTCCTCCTATTGATTCAGTACCGGTAGTGCGAGACTTTCCGGATGTATTTCCTGCAAACCTGACGGGTATGCCACCCGACAAGAATATTGATTTCGGTATTGAATTGGTGTCGGGCACTCGGCACATTTCTATTCCTTTGTATCGTATGGCACCAGCTAAGTTGAAAGAATTGGAAGAGCAACTTCAGGCACTCCTTGAAAAGGGGTTTATTAGGGCTAGTGTGTCACATTGGGGTGCACCAGTTCTGTTTGTGAAAAAGAAAGATGGTACTATGCAGATGTGCATCGATTATAGGCAGTTGAACAAAGTTACAATTAAGAATAAATATCCCTTGTCGCGTATTGATGACTTATTCGACCAACTTTAGGGAGCAAGGGTGTTCTCCAAAATTGATTTGAGATCTGGGTATCACCAGTTAAAAATTCGGTATTCAGATATTCTAAAAACGGCATTCAGGACTCATTATGGCCACTATGAATTTCTCATGATGTCTTTTGGGATGACCAACTCCCCAACAGCATTTATGCATTTGAAGAATAGTGTACTTCAGCTATATCTCTATTCATTTGTCATAGTATTTATTGATGATATCCTGGTGTACTCACGTAGCCAGGAGGAGCATGCATAACACTTGGGTATTGTATTACAGAGTCTGGGAGAGGAGATGCTTTATGCCAAATTCTCTAAGTATGAGTTCTAGCTTAGTTCAGTGGTATTCTTGGTGATCATAGTGTCTAGTGAATGAATTAAGGTGGATCTGAAGCAAATAGAGGCAGTTCAGAGTTGGCTCAGGCTATCTTCAACTACTGAGATTCGGAGTTTTCTCAGCTTGGCCGGTTATTATAGTCGCTTTGTGGAGGGTTTCTCATCTATTACATCGCCTTTGACTA
>AWOL01S0241628.1:12488-26352 GCA_000715115.1 Nicotiana otophora | reverse complement strand
CTACCATGTGGAAAAATACATCTATATGCCTATATGTCAAATATATAAGTCAAGTCAATAACAACACAGTAAATCCATCAGATATACTCATATTCAGCATGCTCACGGTGCCTAGCACAAGTGCCCCTCACCATCATACGCACAACCGCATTCAACACTATACGGGTGCGTGGCACAGATTCCCCTTACCAAAGCACACATATGACTATGGCCCACATCGGTCATCCACCGCTCAACACTATACTGTGAATACCAAACACCGGAAGGGTGGATCATTGCAACCCAATACAAATATAAATCCATTGCAGCATGCGACCCGATCCAAATATTAATCAAAATACAACTCTATGGCCCACATCGGTCATCCACCGCTCAAGTCTCAATAAACCACATCTCGCGGACTCAGTTTAACAGTGTTACACATATGAGGCATCAACAATATGTGATAAATCATAATAAGAATGTACTGAGATAGAGATATCATACACGGATATAACATCATGACTGAGAGTATATCTACAATTAAGGCAAACAACTTAAAAACAACAAGAATAGCCCTATCATGTCTCAAACAAATAAGCATATAGTCAAGACATGATTTCTAACATCAATAATATCTCAAATAATATACGTAGAGAAAATAAGGATATAACGAGGTATCATAGAAAAGCAAGTCTCATAGTAGTCTAAAGTCTACCCGAACGATGAATACCCTGTTGTAAGCACAAACACCCTTCACCTAGCACGTGCTTCACCCTAACACATCTCAAGTATCATATTCCACATGGATAATTTCCCTCAAACAAAATTGAGATATGTTACTTATCTCAAAGAGTGTGGATTAGTACCCCAAATAGCCCTTCCCACGTGAATCGAGCTCCAAGCAACTCAAATCTAGTCAAGCAACTTAATATCATCAATAAAAGCCATAAACAAATAACCTCAAATAATAAATCTAAGATAATGATTTAAATATACAAAGTCAACCTAAAAAGTCAATACCGAGCCCGCACCCCGAAATCTGACAAAACACATAAATCCCGAATACCTATTCCGATATGAGTTCAATTATATTTGTTTCATCCAAATTCAACCTCATTTCGACCTTCAAATCATCCATTTTCACTCTCCAAAACCATACTCCAAAACCCTCAAATTCCACTCTTTAATTCATATAAAGTATGTGTAATAATCTATAGGTGATCAATATCTAACACCAAAATTAAGTAAAGTTTGCTTACCCCTTCAATTGTAGTGAAATCCTCTCCAAAAAGAGCCTCTAGCTGAGCTCCATAATTTCAAATAATAAAAAATGACAAACCCTCAAAATCATATAGTATGTCTAGTGATTCTGCATTTGCGGTCCAAATTACCGCATCTGCGATCAAAATCTTGCATCTGCGAGTCCCACTCAAAACCCGACCAACCGCACCTATGGTTAACACCTCGTACCTGCGCACCTGCAACTTCGGTCACTTCATCGCAGATGCGGCCTCGCTTCTGTGCCCATCCTTTTGCATCTACGACCCCTGACGGCTCCAGCCCATATCCGCTTCCGCGACTGCACACCCCCATCAGCAGACTCGCAGTTTCTATCTAAATTTCGCAGATGCAAAAATGCCAGAACTAAAAAATCTTCAACCATGCCAACTTAATCCAAAATTATTCAAAACTCATCTGAAACACACCCAAGGGCCCTGTACAATAATAACAACCAATTCAAAAATATAATACGGACCTACTTGAGGCCTCAAATCATACAAAACAACATCAAAACTATGGATTGCAACTCAATTCAAGTCTACGGAACTAATAAACTTCCAAAATTCATGCCAAACCACATCAAATCAACTCCGAATGATCTCAAATTTTGCATGCAAGTCTCAAATGATATAACAAACTTATTCCAACCCTCGTAACCATAATCCGAAGTAGATATTAATAAAGTCAACTTCCGGTCAAACCTATGAACCTTCCAAACCTTCAACTTTTAAACTTTTGCCAAAAAGAACCAAATCAACCTACGGAACTCCAAATCCAAATCCATACATAATTCTAAGTCCAAAATTACCATACAAATCTATTAGAACCATCAAAATACCATTATAATATCGTCTATACAAAAGTCAAACTCAGGTCAACCCTCACAGCTTAAGCCTCCAACTAAGGGATAAAGTGTCCCAATTTAATCAAAAACTTCTCTGAAACCAAACCAATCGCCCCCGCAAGTCACATAACAATAAATACACATATGTAAAGCATCAAATAGAGAAAACGATGCTAAAATACTCAAAATGACAGGCCGGGTCGTTACATGTTTCCCTATTAATCAAACATTCATCCTCGAACGAGTCTAGAATTATACCTGGGGTATCAAAAAGATGAGGATATCTGCTCCGCATCTCCCACTCGGTCTCCCAAGAAACCTCCTCGAGCGGCTGACCTCTCCAATGAACCTTCACTGATGCTATATTATCTGACTTCAACTTTCGAACCTGCCGGTCTAAAATTGCTACCGGCTTCACATCATAACTCAAATCCTCGTCCTATACCGTGTCGAAGTCTAATACATGCGATGGATCCCCATAATACTTCCGAAGCATGAAAACATGAAACACTGGGTGAACTCTCGATAATCTACGTGGCGAGGCAAGTCTGTAGGCAACCTCCAAAGGGCCACTATACCGAGGGATCAACTTTCCGTTCTTCCTGAACCTCATCCCACTCTTCATGGGCAAACTCTAAGTAGAACCTTCTCACCCACCATATATGCAACATCACGAGACTAGATAATCATTATATATTGAAAATAGAATAAGTACCAATTTTGTGTACATAATGGGGATACATTATACAATCAAAAATAATTTTTATTTTATGAATTGATATTCTAATAGAGGGGTAGGTGTTTGTTGTTGAGAACTCCAAAACCGAAAAGGAATTTAAATTTTTTTCTGGTATGGAATCATAGTCTATATAATTAGAATTATGATCTAAGTGTATCCGTTAACTATAATCTAAAAGATATAGACCATCAATCGGTTGATTCGTTCTAATTGATTCTTCCTGTCAGCATAACTCATCTTCCTGGGCTGCGTTTTACGAAGTGTCTCCTAAATCAATTTTACCTTCTCCAAAGCATCTCGAACTAGATTAGTGCCCAACAACCTAGCCTTCCCAATCGGAGAATGACATCGCCTCCTATATAGGGCTCATAAGGATCCATCTAGATAATCGATTGATAGTTATTGATGTAGGAGAACTCTGCTAATGGTAGAAACTGATCCCACTGACCCTCAAAATTAATGACACATGCTCGTAACATGTCCTTCAAGATCTGAATAGCGCGCTTGGACTACCTTTCTGTTTGAGGATGAAATGTCGTACTCAACTCGACCTGTGAGCCCAGCTCATGCTACACTACTATCCCAAAATACGATGTGCAGTGAGTGCCTTGATCTGAGATAATAGACACAGACACACTATGAAGGCAAACAATCTCACAAAGTTAAATCCGGGCCAGCTGCTCTGAAGAGTAGATAGTCATGACTAGAATGAAGTGTGTTGACTTGGTCAGTCTGTTCACTATGATCCACACCACATCAAGTCTCTTCAAGGTACATGGAAGTCCAATTACAAAATCCATGGTAATATGCTCCCACTTCCACTTCGAAATATCTAGCCTCTAAAGCAAACCACTCGATCTCTAATTATCGTACTTCACTCGCTAATGTTGCACCACCCTATTTTGTACTAGTTAAAATAAGATTCAACTTGTGGTTTTCCTGTTATTGATGAAAGAGAGTCGCCACCTAAAATTTAAAGGAATACTAGGGTACCTATTTAATTACTAAGTCATGTTCCTTATAGGTCTGCAAACCTGTGAGATTATGGGTAAGGGTTCTTGTTCTTCTAAGGGGAAGGTGTTAGGCACCCCTTAAAATCTACCTGAGATAGCTCCATAGGAGTTAGACTAATTTTTAGAAATTAATTATTTGTACTATTCTTAATTACTGTTAGAAGTACGGCTTACTATATATCTAAGGGAGGGTATGTATAAAGGGATGTGAGATTAATAGGAATGAGAATTTATAAAGGAGTTTAGAGGTATGTTAAAAGAGTTCAGAAAAAAGGTATGTAAGTGGTCTATATTTTATAAGGCTTGTAGAATGGGGTTAAATTATGAAAATAATTGATTTAGGGAATGGTGCTCATATAACTCTAAAAGGTGTTTGTAAGAAAGTGAACCGTGAAAATTCATTTGGGTGATGGTACTACTCCTTTTTTTTAAAAAATCTGATTTTACCTCTTGTTAGTAAAGCTGGCGATTCTTTTCCGATTTTTTCGTTTGAAAACCAGGCTGCTGTTTTGACGAAATTCTAGGCTTCAAAAATCTTTTATGAAAAGGCAGTGAGAGATGAGATTATAATGATATGGGCAGATTATAATTAGCGACACGAAGATTTGTTACTAACTAATTCCTTTTATATCCTATATTATTTACAACTTGCATATGTTTCATATGATATTAAAGCATCAAAATAAAGTATGTGTTCTAATATATTAGTGTTAAAAACATGATAACAAAATACGATAAAGCGACAAGGCAGTAGGTAAAAGTAATGAAGCAATAAACTAGATTAAGGAAGCAATAAATAATAACAAAGGAATTGGGGGAAAGAGGAATGGACTCTGGTGATTGGTCCTCAAGAAGGCAGGCCCGGTAATAGAGAGATACGAATGTAGCTGACTCTGGACTCTCCAGAAAATGCAACAAGACTGGGACTTGGGCTTGAATTCCTTAGGAACTCAGCAGGCCCAAATGATGTACATGCCCAAATAAGAGAGAAAGTCATTAGACACACACTCCATATATTCAACATATTCAACCATGTATGAAATATATATAAACGAATGACTCGAACAGGAAAATATCGATATTCAAATATTCTGGGAAATATGGTAGTTATACATGGCAAATAATTTACATTGAAAACCTTTGGTTATCATTAAACACTAGACCCCTAAAGAGCCAAAAGTATCAATGAATTAAGGGCTAAAGAGGGAATTCTACTCGAGTTCGATGCCCCCTTTGAATTTCCCGACACTTCAAAGTTCCCAAGGGACTCAAGGCCTAGGTATTGCTTGTGCCAGGGATAGAAATCCAACCTAGAGTTAAACTCCACTCCCAAATACCTTTAACCATTAATAACATATTTTTCTTATGGGTTTATATGCCAATGAGGCACTTTCAGTGTAAACTAAGTGTTATAGCATGCCAAGATCAGATTTTCGAACACATATAGAAGAGAAACAGAAGCATCATAACATACTGTTAAAGGGTATGATCATTAGGGAAAATATATTCAAAGGGAAAGTGAGGAATACGGAGTTCATATACGCAGTAACACAAGAAAATGCAGGCAATCCTACCCTGACAGACTAATGATGAACTGATTAGCTTGCTACTAGCACATGCATGGGTTAGCAACATTACTTGGAATTTCAAGAAGTATTAATAAAGGTTCAGACAAATAGTCACAACTAGCACCTTTTTATATAAATTACCAAAGATATCAGAAACATGACCAAACTCCCAACATGACTGCAGATTCACAGATTTGAACATAAAATTCCTAAGGGCTCAACATGATCATATTCCTAATAGAATTAGCTTCAAACAAGCCATCATGTTCAGACAGTATCAAACAAGGACTCCTCATAAGGTTAAGGATCAAATTCAGTTTCAGATTAACAATAAGAAGATGGCTGGGAAATTCAGGACAAAACATGCAATTAGGAGTGAAACAGGGAGCATACAGTATTTAGTCAGTTATAAACAGATATTTCAAGTGAGGTTGTGACTTCATATATACAGGGGAACTTTGCACATTACATAATCAAGTTAACATGACATGAAGAGGGGGAGTTGCAGATAAAGGCAGTGTTGTATCAAAACAAGTTTAACTCAGGCATATAGTCTAGCTTAGTATCTAAATATAAAGTAGTCATGCTCAGCTTCTTAAGAAAAGTTATCACTTTTGATTTTAACAAGAATGACTCGGCTCTACTATATGGAAGCTACCTCATTGACAACAAAATGTAAACTTTGCAAAGTCAATAGTAGTATCAAAGGAGTCTAATCAATAGAAAGATACTACATCAAATAGATTTTGAATTAAACATGTAACTGGAGGTTTTAACTAATCATGAGACAACTAAGTTCACCTCTACAGTAATTACCAGTTGACTATAACAAAACATGATCATGGCTTGTTCTATGAAGGAAATGATAACTTAATCTTAACATAATGTATACAGTTGAACTATTGGTATTCATGAAAAGAAGATAGTTTAGCTCAAACAAGATTTGTTTCATGCAAATGCATCCAACAATTAGGTATTATCATATGAATGCCATAGTAACAGCCTAGAAGTTGCCTTCAAAGTTAGAGAAGGAAAGCATCTAAACACTTAGATTTTCATGCTACAGTTAAATGATATGAACTTAATAACTTTCAGATTCATCTTAGTCAAGATTATCAAAGAATAAATTTGACCACGAGATAAATAGAATACAGAGAAACAACATGTAAAGGTAAAGATCACAACAAAATTATCACTGGAAAACTCTGAAGTTTAGATAAACATAAGCAGTCATTTAAAGTACATCGAGAGGAATTAATCAAGTAGATTACTAGGATTCAGACATAAAAGTTATTACAGTTATATAACAAGCTAGTCCTCATCAGTTTTGAGGATACTTAGAAACATGACAAAAATCACAGACCAATAGCACCTCATCATAAACATGAAGATACCATTCATATATCAATGATAACATCATAAACAACTACAATTAACAGAAGACAATAAGCATGGTCATAGAATTTTAATTAAAATGATAAAAAAGAGAAGAGTTAGAGATGTGTTGACCTTTTCGAGGGCAGCAGACCAAACGAGAATTTCTCTTAATTGCTTAGGATCCAAAAACTTGAAGCTCGAAGCAGCGATAGTACTCAGAATTGAAAAATACAACAGTAAGGAACTTAGGCTTTTGAATCTCAGAATTGCTCTTAGACTACTGTATATATGTTTTTTAGTGTTAGGTTCATTTTGGTGAGAACATTAAAGTTCTATATTTATAGTGTCATTTAAGGCTCTTAAAGTTTCATAGATTCAAATTGATAGTGGAAAGTGACGAAAGGTCGATGATGATAGCAAATAGAGTGAAAAATCTCAGATTCAGAGAGGAGTTAGTGATATTTTTTACCTGGGTGGAGAGCAGTTGACCACTAAAGAAAAACCCATCGGATAAATCTCCAAAACCTAGAGGTCACTACGTTTGACCTCTGGGTACAGAATATTCATGATGATGCTCTGAAATGTGCACATGCATGCTTCGATTATGTTGAGCGAGTGGAGAAACTAGATGAATTAAAAGTTCATCAATTAGGTCTAGGGTTTTGAATTCAAACGACGAGAATGAAAACTGGGCTCGCTGGCTTCATCTCCTAGGGATAAAGGAGACGAATCTGCAAGTTAATTTGAAAGAACGAAGGAATGGTGTTTCAACCGTACATGCCGTGTCTAATCTCAAATATTTGGATAGCAAAAAGGTTTAACTAGAAGGATTCGGGGGATGGAAGGACATGGAAGGACGATTTGGGTGAAGGTCTTGTGACCTTGTACCGATTTGTGCAAGTTTTCTCTTATTGACAGGTTGTAAGGGATGAGAGAAAAGAGATAGAAATGGGAAATGAAGGTGGCTGGGCGTGGTAGAAATGATTAGGGTTTCTGGTGGGATAGGGCTAGTCTTTAGGATTAAAGACGAGAGTCGGAACGGGAGTCGTTGGATCTGTTGATCAATGACTCCGATTATTTGGTAATTGGATTTTTTAGAAATAATTTGAGTGGAAAAATTGGTGGCCGTTGGATTAAAATATTTTGGATGGTTAAGATTAGGTCTATGGGGGCGGGTATTAAAATTAAAAGAAGAATTAGAGAATAAATATGAACCGTTGATCTGAGGAACAGACGACTCAGACTCGTTTGTGCTTCTTGTGTGAGTGGTGAGGGAGGGTGACGTGGCGTGTCGTGATTGTTGCAAATAGGGTGGCTTGGATAGGCAACAAGGAAAGAGATGGATGTTTGCTTCGGGTATATTTCGGATTGGGCTTGAGCAATTGGGTCAAAATAATTGAAGGAATGCCCACTTTGCCTTTGATTTGAAAATTGCAATTGTGGCCCTTTTGTATTTTAACCCCTTTTGAATTTAATTTAAATAAACTTAAAAATTTTCAATAAATGTGGTAAAAATTATAATTATTGCATATATTACTAGTTACTTTAACTAACTATTTATAAAATACTTTGTTTTTCCTAAATTGCAACACTAATTTCGAATTTCACATAATAATCTAATTAACTAAAATTAAGGAGTAATTTATCAAATTAATTATAGAACCGATGTAATGTATATATAAATTATTTTAATAATCTTAAAGATAGTAAATATATTTATAATTACATAATGTTAATACTATGCGATTAATTTTAAAACNTCACCTCCTAGGGATAAAGGAGATGAATCTGCAAGTTAATTTGAAAGAACGAAGGAATGGTGTTTCAACCGTACATGCCATGTCTAATCTCTCATATTTGGATAGCAAAAAGGTTTAACTAGAAGGATTCGGGGGATGGAAGGACAGGGAAGGACGATTTGGGTGAAGGTCATGTGACCTTGTACCGATTTGTGCAAGTTTTCTCTTATTGACAGGTTGTAAGGAATGAGAGAAAAAAGATAGAAATGGGCAATGAAGGTGGCTGGACGTGGTAGAAATGATTAGGGTTTCTGGTGGGATAGGGCTAGTCTTTAGGATTAAAGACGAGAGTTGGAACGGGAGTCATTGGATCTGTTGATCAATAACTCCGATTATTTGGTAATTGGATTTTTTAGAAATAATTTAACTGGGAAAATTGGTGGCCGTTGGACTAAAATATTTTGGATGGTTAAGATTAGGTCTATGGGGGCGAGTATTAAAATTAAAAGAAGAATTAGAGAATAAATATGAACTGTTGATCTGAGATCGTTTATTAGAGAATAAATATTTGTGCTTCTTGTGTGAGTGGTGAGGGAGGGTGACGTGGCGTGTCGTGATTGTTGCAAATAGGGTGGCTTGGATAGGCAAAAAGGAAAGAGTTGGATGTTTGCTTCGGGTATATTTCGGACTGGGCTTGAGCAATTGGGCCAAAATAATTGAAGGAATGCCCACTTTGCCTTTGATTTGAAAATTGCAATTGTGGCCCTTTTGTATTTTAACCCCTTTTGAATTTAATTTAAATAAACTTAAAAATTTTCAATAAATGTGGTAAAAATTATAATTATTGCATATATTACTAGTTACTTTAACTAACTATTTATAAAATACTTTGTTTTTCCTAAATTGCAACACTAATTTAGAATTTCACATAATAATCTAATTAACTAACATTAAGGAGTAATTTATCAAATTAATTATAGAACCGATGTAATGTATATATAAATTATTTTAATAATCTTAAAGATAGTAAATATATTTGTAATTACATAATGTTAATACTATGCGATTAATTTTAAAATTAATACTTAATTAATTTGTAAAATAAGTATTTGTTACTAGAAAGCACCTTAAAAATATTTATTGTAAATTATTATGTAAAAATAAATTAATTTAGAAATGAAGGGTCAAAATTGGCCGTCAACAGTTACCCCTCTTTTACCGGAGACGATGAAAGAGTTTTCGGGCAAAGAAATTGGACCAAAGCCAACTTTGTCCCGACTTAGGCACGCATTGCAGGAGTGACATGAAGATTGTGAATTGCAGGATATAGTTAAGGAAGACTCTAGGAAGATATTTGGGAAATAGTTTGGACATATTGGGGCCGAATTCTGGTCTTGAATTGCTTACATACCCCGGGCTTAACGAGGATCAAGCCTCATATAGTTCTGGAGTGAAGATTTTGGGGAAGAGACACTAGCAGGAGTTGCCCCTATGTCGTATTATGACGATACGACGAGACGGAGGATATGACACTTATCATAGCTTGAATTTTGCGTCTTGATTTTGAAGTATTTGAAAATTTTGAGTTTCACTAATTGTCTTGCACTTGGATCTTAGGCCCGCTAATGGGTTGGTTGTCCCTATAGCATTGTGGTTCGGTCTGCATCTAAGAATAGTTCCACTCTGCAGTGTTTGTTCCTGCAAAAATAATAAAATACACGCATACCAATTTATTGTAATGCGGAATATATTAAGATGTGATGTAAATGATGCATGAATGATGATGCTTGGCTGCTGGCGAGCTTATTTGGGAATTTGATGATGGGATACATGATCTTGACTCCATTTGTTAGCCGGGTTGTGTACTGTTCCATAGCTGTCGGAGCATTTGAAAATTGTCTCCGCTTGTTGGGAGATATTGATTGGTAGACTGCGTCTCCGCTTGTCGGGAAAGCTTTGCACTGATAAATGTCTCCTTGTTGAGAGAGATTGATTTGTAAAGTGTGTCTCTGCTGGTTGGGAGAGCTATGCACTGAAATGTAAAGTAATACCCGCTTGGGAGTGATTGTCTAAACTGTAACCATGCCTGAAACAGCATGAGCAAAACGTTAAAACATTCAAAATAACAACAAACGAAATGAAAGTGTGCCCAAGAGATACTCTTGACTGCGAAGCTAAGTTGCGGGAACCGATTGGCGGAACATCAGTGACGAGGTTTGCGATTGTCTATTCTGGCATCCGTTGCGATGGAGCGGTGATGGGATGTAATGACCCGACCGATCATTTTTCTTTCTAGGTCCCCGTTTCCCTAAATAAAACTCCCCGTATGTGCTTTTACTATTTTATGATTTGCAGGGATGGTTAGTTTGGGATTTGGAAGGGTTCGGGTTGAAATCGGAACACATAGTTTCTTATTTGGCTTTTAAAAGGCTAAGTTTGACTTTGGTTAATATTTTGAGTAAATAATCTCGGAACCGGAATTTTATGATTCCAATAGGTTCGTATGATGATTTTGGACTTGGGCGTATGTTCGGATCAGGTTTTGAATGACCCGGGAACGTTTCGGCGCTTAAGGTTGAAAGTTTTCTTATTGTAGGGTTAAAAGTTCCTTAAATTTGGTTGGAGTAGGTTTTGGTGTTATCGAGGTATGTTTGGGATTCCGAGCTAGGGAATAGTTTGTATGGTAATTCAATACTTTTACACAAAATTTGGTGTCATTCCGAGTAGTTTAAGTATGTTTCGGCACGTTCGGAGTAAGTTGGAAGAACTTGAAGTTCATAAGTTGATTCAATTTGGTTTGGGGTGTGATTCTTAGTTTAGATGTTGTTTTCTGCGTTTCGAGGGTGCGAGCGAGTCCGTTTTATGATTTCAAACTTGTTGGCATGTTTGGATGGGGCCCCGGATGCCATTCGGATGATGCGCGGAGGTTGCTTAGCCATGGGTGAACAACTGAAGCACTCAGCTTCTGGTGTAACCGTACCTGTGGAGGTCCAACCGTAGGTGCGAGATCGCAGAAGTGAGCCAACAGCCATAGAAGTAGCCCGACATTGGCATCCTGAAACCGCAGATGCGGACGAAGCGACCGCAAATGCGGAGGAAGCAAGCGCAGAAGCGAGATCCCGTACGCACAAGCTAAGCCTGCCTACCTAAGGCACTTCCTCAGAAGACAAACCGCAGATGCGGCCCAGTGACCGCAGTTGTGAAATCGCTGGAGGCAGTGTGGTCTATTTAAAACGGGACTTAGTCTATTTTGAGTTCATTTATTACACACTTGGGCGATTTTGGAGCTTTAAAGAGGGGCATTTCCACCTAGCTAATTAAGCTAAGTAATTTCTATGCAATGTGAGTTTAATACATAGATTATGGGTAGAGTTTAACATGAAAATTGGTGAAAATTATGGGTTTAGATGAAAAACCTAGGTTTTGATAAAAATAGGATTTAACCACGGAAATGGTTATGGAATTGAGTGAAAATTATATATTTGAGTTCGTGAGTTTATGGGTAACAACTTTCTTCAAATATTTCTGGAATCCGAGCACGTGGGCCCGGGGATAAATTTTAGGGATCCTTCAATTGGGGTTGGATAATCAGTCTAATTGTTAGAATATGAACTTTTGAACATATATTGATCGATTTATTCAACATTTGACTAGTTTCGGATTGTTCGGCACCGAGTTGAGGCTTTGGAGTGAATTTGAGGCCAGAAAGTGAGCTTGAGACGAGGTAAGCCTCTTGTCTAACCTTGTAAGAGGGAATTTACCCCATAGGTGATTTAAATTAATGTTTGCCTCTATTTGTGGGGGCTACGTACGTATGAGGTGACGAGAGTCCGTGCGTAGCTACTATTTATGCTATGTCCGGGTAGTTTAGGACCCAAATCATGAATTAGTTGAAATGTCGCACCCTATTTGTAATTTAAGTGCCTAAATTATATTAAAACTTGTAGAGGAATTATGAAAGACTGTTAATGTAATTTTTACTACATTGTGTGTTAGCCTTTAATAACGTTTAAGTCAAATGCTTAGAAAGTATCCTCTTTTCTTGTGGAGCGGGCCGAACGCCTCGGCACTAGATAGATGCATCTATGGTTCATGCCGCTCGACCCTCGGCAGTATACACATTATTCTGGATCGGGCCGTATGACCTCGGCATAATCGTGCGTGTTAATACTCAGAGTTTAATTATATATCTGATATCATTTCATGGCTTGAGAGGTTTAGTATACCTAATGGAATTAATTTGGGACTTCCCATGTGTGAAAGAATTCTTTACTTTGCTTGTTATTTAGTTATTATTTTGATTGCTTATTTAGAACTTCTGTACTTTATTGGTAGCCCATAGTAAGTATCGATGTTGACCCCTCGCCACTACTTCTTCGAGATTAGACTTGATACTTACTGGGTACATGTTGTTTATGTACTCACGTTACACTTCTGCACTAACCGTGCAGGATCTGAGGTAGGTGTATCTACTGGACATACCGGCGCACATCCTAGTTACCCGGAGGCCTAGTGTTGAACTGCATCCCGTGTCGTTCTGCAGCACCTAGAGCCTTTCTTTTCTACTTATTTTTCAGTCTATGTTATTTGAGACAGTAGTTAGAGTTTGGTATATTCTACTAGTACTCATACACTTATGACACCAGATCTTGGCACACACTTTAGTAGACTTTATGGTTTTGGAGTATTTACATATTTTATGCGTGCATTCAGATGCTTTCATTTTATTCATTTGACTCTCTATTTCGCAAATTTCTAATTAAATGGAACTTAATTACTTGTAAGCCTGTTAAAACAAGTAATCATGTAGTAAATTCATCGTAGGCTTGCCTAGAAGTGACGTTAGGCGCCATCACGACCTATAGGAGAAATTGGGTCATGACATGGTAATTGCTTTGTTAGAGGAGTCTTGCAGTTTGCTATATACAAGGCTCCGGTTGGCGAAGCCGACGTTCGATTTGTACATGGCGCTCAAATTGATTGAGATGACAGTTTCCTATATACATGACTTCAATTGGCGAAGCCGACATTCAATTTGTACAGGGCGCTCCGATTGACTGAGCTGACGGTTTGCTATATAAAGGACTTCAATTAGCGAAGCTGACGATTTGTTTTGTACATGGTGCTCCGAATAGTTGAGCAGACGATTGCTATATACAGGGTTTTCTGTATCCGCTGCCTGATTCTGGGGTACCTGCAAAGGATTCAACGGTTAGCTTTAGTTGTACTAGAAAAATTCAAGTAAATGAGGAAGAGAGATAATCTAAGGCAAGCGGCGGGTCCGTCATTTGCCCCAGTGTGGTCTTAGTGCTTCCTTACTC
>AWOL01S0241604.1:0-12335 GCA_000715115.1 Nicotiana otophora | reverse complement strand
ACCTCTTTTAAAAGTATTCAAGTTAGAATTCGGTTTACCTTTAAAACTGATAACAATTGAATTTATACGTTGTTTTAAGTATATGTGGATTGATTCAACGTAAATAATCAAGAATATTAGATAAACGAATTAAAGATAAAATGAATAGCTAAACCAGTTGTGACGTTAAGGCCGGGCTCGAATTTAAGCTGAACTTTAATTTTGACCTCCACCGGACCCTCAATTCGAAGCCAATTGTGTATGAAAAACAACAGTAGAATAAGAAGTTTGCAATAGGTAGAAAGCAGAAAAATGGACTTGTATTGCTTTGGTTTGCGTGTTACAACATATGTTATTAAAGAAAAAACTTCCCCTTTATATAGTAGAAGAGTTTCACCCTTAGTACAAGTCTAAAAAGGTAAAACTCTTCCTTTCTACTTAATTGCCGATCTGCAACCGCCATCGAGCGAGATCCGGACCGTGATATCCGGTTGGTTTCGGGTGTCACGGCTCTCAATCTGTCGCCCACAACCGTTCATATACTTCCCGGAGTTTCAGAACTCACCCCGGGTCCGGGGAGCATTATTTTATCAAGCCCGGTGGCGAGCACTCCATTTGGGCTTCGGTACAAGAAGTTCCTAGCTTCGATTTTGATCTCATGTATTCATATCCTTGCTTTGTTTGGCCCACCAGGGAATCGGGGTGTATGTTAGCCTCGATTTTACCCATATACAGATAGTCCCCTCGTTTCCCAGAGAGTAGGTTTGCCAAAATGACGGGAAACGATAGATGAACCTTGGTTCCTTCCTTCGTACGTTACAACCAAGATGACGAATAAGTTGAAACGTCCCATCAGTCGCGTCGTTCTAACTTTGAACACGTGTCGATCATCGGCCGGTTGCCTTCGAATGTGAAACATCGCTTATTGATTATGTTTTCCCGTATAAAAGCTTTGACCCTCTTCACTTGTTTTACGTTTTGATCCTATCTCTTACCTTCGAACTTTATAAAGGCTTTCAATTTTCTCAATTTTTCATACCTCGCTTCTTGAACCTTCACATCTTCATCTTTGACCTTCAAACCTTCACGTTTTTTCTTGGATTTTCGACCTAGAAATTCATATTATCATTTATAACCTTCAAATCATCATACGCCTTCTTCAAAGCTTCATATAGTTTCCCAGATTCACGATGGCCAAAACTTCCAAGTCTATTCCACAACAAACGACCCCTTCATCTTCCCAACTAGCCGTACATGTCAAGGTGGATGCCCTCGAGGTGCTTCCAGAGCCTCCTATGAAAATCTTAATACCCAGGGGTTGTTCTATCAGAGATGATTTTAAGGTCGAGAAGACCTCCACCAAACAATACCGAGACGAAGGACCATGGAGATATATATGCTCTGTTACCGAAGATACCCTTCCCATAGTCCGAGAGGACTGTAAATGGGAAGGCAAGGATGTGGTTGTCCCCGGGCCTAAGGACGATATCACTACCCACGTGGAGGGGTATTTAAGTATTTACACATAACCCTTCACGCTGGGATCGGTGGACCTAGTAATCCTGGCCTTTTGTAAGAGGTACGAGGTATGCCTCGGGTAAATCCACCCGTCCCTATGGAGGATCGTAATCCTCCTACGCCATTTCGTGAACAACACTGAATGTCCTCGGTTCACCCTAGACCACCAACTCCATCTGTACAGTCCACGAATATTATGAGGGGGACTACACAAGCTTGTTCGCCTAGCCAGCAAGGACCTTTGTTTTAGATCGACGAGGACCGAGACCGAGGTTGGCAAGGGATTTTTGTTCAGGTAAAAACAGAAGACCTGATTCATCCCTAGTTCCTTCCATTACCCGAGAAGTGGAACACATATTGTAAGTGTAGTCTTTCCTTAAGTGTCAATTTCCCTTCCTTTCTTCTCTCATCGTCAGTATTTATGGCCGTACAGCTGTTGCCCGGGTTCCTAATGCGGTCCCAAAGAAGATGTACCATCGGGAGCTGGCGGACCGAGTTTGAGCCCACAACTGGTGAAGCAATTTCCCGTGCCAAGCGTGGAACCCAGCTGCAAAGAGAACAATAATTCTTATGGTCCCAGAGGATGCTTGAGTCTATCCGCTCCAGTGGGCGTAGTCAGTTACCTCCGATGCCCGGTGACCGAGGAGGACTAGACAAAGATGAACAAGGTGGGCGCGTCAAGCCGTTTTTAACGAGATGAAGTAGGCGCTGAGCCAGGTAAGACATCAACACTGTTATACCCCCCTTGTGAACTCCGCTTATGTTTTGATGTCTCTTACTATTTTTGTTGTTTTACAAACTTCGGTGATTCACCATGAGAGGCTCCTCCGGTACCGCTTGGAAATTAGCCAGCTCGAGTTCGAGCTCAAAGAGTAGGTCCAGAAGAAGGACATGTATGGGTTTCTTAGTGAGCAATAAGACGGGGCCGTCAAAGACCTCCAGGTCGAGATGGACAGGGCTCAGAAGGAAGCTTCGATCTTAAAGAGGGAACATACCGACATGGTTGAAAAGGTAAAGGTCTTTGAAGCTAAAACATAGAAGCTAGTCGCGATGACTAACAACACAACCTCGCAGGTCTAACAGAAGATTGATCTGATCGATTAGCCCCGAGCCGAGATGGACGAGGTCAAGGCCATGTCCGATGGGTGGAAAGGCATAATGGACCTGCTGACCTTGGAGAAGGAAACCACGAAGGCGGAGCTGGCATCAATTGAAAACTAACTCCGGGTGGCGAAGGACAAGGCTGACAAATAGTCTCAGCTAAACGATGATCTCTGAACACAGCTGAGCTCGGCAGTCGTAGAGCGGGATGTCCGTGGTAAAGAATATGAAGCAGCGAAGTACAAATTGGACATAACCTCCACCGATGTCGAAGAAATGATAGCCCAATACAAGGCTGATGTGGAGGTAGCCGAGACTCGCCTAAAGACAAAGGCTGAATATGTGAAGCGGCTATCACGAAGAGAGACCGTCGAAGAGATCAATGCCCGAGGTTTCGACATGTCGGCCGATATCGAGGAAGCCAAAAAGCTTGAGGCCGAGGCAAAGGAGCTCTACAAGCCTGAGGGTGCCGAAGGCTCTGAGGGCTCCGACGGTTCTGGCAATGAGTCGGGCCCCGACGAAGACTAGGTATAGATACCTTAGTACATTTTCCGTGTTTGTTTCCCCTTATGTGTGTGTGTATATATATATATATATATGTTTATTTTTAGGCCATTTGTATTGGGACTTTGTAAATATATTTTAGAATATATATGAATGTTTCCCTTGCTGGCAATATCGTGTCTTTACTTTTCCATCATCTTTTTATAATTTCTATTCATGTAATATTTTTGACGCCATAGCATAGAATCTAATATATTTAGGGGACGTTCATTTTTCGAGGGTTCGAACGGATCCCGACTTAGATACAACTTTATTTTCCCGAAGCTTTGAAACCTCAGAAGTTTTCAAGATGCTTAAGTAATTTTAGACGATGCTTTTGTCGAGGGTAAACTTTTAGTAGGTTTCGAGTTTCTGTAAAGGCCTTATTTTCTGATTACCAGCTTCAGATGTCTGCGAGCCATTTGTAGGGTGGCCATAGCCTTTCTTATTTAGGACTACCTAATAGGTTTTGTGCCTTCGGGATTCAGAAGCCTGTGTTTTTAGAACTTCCTTCGGGTGACAGTCCCCAATTAGGGGTAGCCCTTGGGCTCGATAGTCCCCGAGTAGGGGTAGCTCATGGGCTTGATAGTCCTCGAATAGGGGTAGCCCGTGGGATCTTAGGATCCGAAATTGAAGAAGAAAGAAAATGCATAATAGCAATGACAAATTTCTTTCATTTCTCAGTGTGTAAAATACATGATCGAAAATGCACAAAAACTTGCATCATGGATAGAGTGGACTATATGAGCATGATTCATACGACCGTTTATCCCTTACAATGAATCCTAACCACCAAGCCTTAATTTCTAGCATACAAGGTTTTTCTTTTCCCCTTGATAAAAACATTAATCCGAGATCTGAGGGTATAATGGCCCCCAGTATTCAAGGTCGAACTTGAGAGGACTCAGATACTGGTTATATGACTTCGATCATTGACTCCGGTTCGAAACCTATCTTCGAATCTAAGTTAGCAAATTTTACTGTTACCTCGTTAAAAAGCTTGCCGAAAAACTCATTTTAGGACAAAACCGGTTCAAGGGAAAAAGAGTGCAACGCGTGTTTTCAGACCTAATTACATTTGCCTGCAAATGTTAGTCCGATTCATAACATTATTAAAGAGTAATTAAGTTCGTACCTTAGAAGAAGGAGTCACGTTCCAATTGTTCGGTAGTTGCAAACTGTTTCATGCTTCAAGATTGAACGAGCCTTTGCCGGTAATTTCGACGACTTGATAGGGTCCTTACCAATTCTATCCTAGCTTCTCCTCGTTCAGGTTCCAGGTGTGTAATGTTACTCTCTGTTATACCCCATGTTTTCGTATGTGAGAGTACATCGTATGTCAATTGATATAAGCTCATAAATGAGATTATATTTGGAAGCAAATAAAGTAAGTTAATCGTGTTACCTTGGAGGTTACAAATATTTAAGATCATGAATAACAAGTACCAAGAGGGTTGGAAAGCTTAGAATCTAAACCAATTGAACAAAATAAGTTTTGTCGAAAGTCGATAAGTTTGGAATGTTATAACATGTACTACGGGTGAGACTACGGTTCTTAACATGATAAGGAGGTTATGCTATGAGTTATTTTAGTCGTATTATAGTCGCGTGCTACGTTTTGAAGTCAAGCAAGTTGTGGAACAAAAGTTGGCAAAGGTCATCACAAGTTGCATTCATAATGTGCTGCAAATTAGGTCAAATGTAGCTGAGCTTTTATCATAATATACTTGGAATTAATGGATGATCTACATACAAAATTGAAGGTCTAGGAGTCTAGTTTCTAATCCATTAAACCATTTGTCGATATGACATCGGAGTAGAGAGACATTCGCGTTTTTTCGAGGCTGAGCAAGCAGCTCCCATGGGACCCACTTAGGCGGTGGTCGACCTACGTCACTTTGAAAATGATTTGGACGCCTATTTTCTGCTCATTTTCTACTCAACTTCGTCTCCAAACTTCTCCTAACCCTCCTAAACAGATACCATAAGGGTTTGAAGTGATTCCAAAGTGATTACACCATATTTCAACATCGAAAGTTAGTACTAGTGAAGAACAACACTTCTTTGAGATTGTATTGCCATTGACGATAGTTGTGGGCTGTGTTTGGCTGAAACTTCAAGTTGTTACTACTGGCTAAGGTGAGTATAACAGCCTAATAATTGTGCTTAAGCTTGCTTGTATGTTGGTTAAGTTGTTAGGATGATAAACTACAAGATAATACTTGGATTAGCTTAAGTCACTTCTATGGTATTGTATTGCCATTGAGGGCTGTTGTAAGCTAAATATAACTTGGAATTTTACTTGAAGCTACTGTAGGAGGTATGTGTATTGTATTATTGCATGTGCTTAAAGTTATCTTGACGGTGATTAAGTTAAATGGATGGACTAGACATGAACTAGTGAATAAAGTTGATAATTGAGGATAGTTGTAGTTGTGGATTGTCTTCTTTGTTATACATATATGGTATAAGGCTAGAATCATTGCTGAATGACTTCATTATCATGTTAATGATATTGTTAGGTTAAAGTAAGAAGTCTATAAGAGGTGATATGGGGTATACGGACTCCAATCGGAGCTTGCCGCTCGTTGTGAAGTAGTTGTGACTTGTTGTTGCTATATGATGTCTTGGTATTGATATTTATATGTTGCTGGATTTCTATGGTTGTTGTTGTTAGTATATGGTATTGGATGAGGCCTTGTTACAGGGGAGATGCTGCCCAAATTTAAATAAACGAGCTACTAGTTTAAGTTGCGAACTTAGCCTTTACTCAGCACTGATTTTGAATCTCCTTATTCTATGTTAGATTGAGTTGAGTTGTTTGAAGAATTACTTGGAAGGTATTAAGGACTCAACATAGTTAAGGTATATTAAGGCACTTCCTTCTTTCTTTTGGCATGATCTAAAGTGAATTGAACGTAAACGATACGCTATTTCATAACAAATCTTCTCCTAGCAACTAAGGTTGTCCATGTTGTTCTTTCCTTATAAAGTTATTCTAAAAATGTATGTATGATGCTTGAATTCTATTGAGGTTCATATTGATGGTATGATGTCCATAACTTTAATAGAAGGTGCAACGACTATACGTCACTCCGAAAGGTTTAGAACGTGATTCCATGAGTCCATCATGCATTGTATATGTATCTACTTTACTCTACCGAGATGCGCTATAGTCGGTCGGGTACGACACCTATTGTGCAACAACTGATCAGTTGGGTTTTAACGAGCTCCAAGTGGCCGCGTACGATTCTATCTAGCCTTATGATAGTCGGGTACATTTTTACCCAGTCCTCTTCGAGGCCGTGTACGATATGATGATGATAATGCCCACAAAGGCGTATGTTTTTAAAAGTGTTTATATATATGTATCATGCATTTCATGTCAGTAGCCCTCAGATTCACTCAGATGCTACAGGTTGTATCTCCTATATCTCTATTTACATTACTGTTCTTATTTAAGATTTCACGCCTTATATACTCGGTACTCTGTTTGTACTGACGTCATTTTCTCTTAGGGACACTCTGTTTCATGCCCGCAGGTCTCGATAGACAGGTTGGCAGTCTTCCTAGTTGCCTATCAGCTTAGTAGAAGGTGTTGGCACACTACACTTGCTCCGGAGTTGCCTATTTGGTCAGTATACTTTGGACATATATTGATTGGTATGGCGGAGCCATGTACCGACCTTTATGATGTTCATGTACTGTTAGAGGCTTGTAGACAGATGTCATGTATATATTTACTTGTATGGCCTTGTCAGCCTATGTTTTGAGGGTACAAATGATCATTTCAGTCTTATAGTCCCGTATGTCACATGTATAAGTTTGTATACCATGTTGGGTCATCCTATGCCGAGTATTCTCTTATGTTTAGTTCTGGTTATCTCATGACAACCTCTTTAGCTCATTTGCCCATGATAGTATGATAAGAATGACATATTACGTTGGTACTCGATTGAGTTAGGCACCGGGTGCCCGTCGCGACCCTTCGATTTGGGTCGTGACACTTTCCTCAACACCAAGTCCCCGATGCTAAATGTCGGAGGTTGGTTCTTCGGTTGTAGTAACCCTCTAGCCTCGTGATCATGAACTCACTGCTTGACTCTTCTATCGCATATTGGAACCTGGGGCTCAGTTCTCCCACTTCGACTGGTATTAAGGCTTCGACCTCATAGAAAAATGAGAACGGGGTGGCCCCAGTATTAGAATTTGAAGTCGTACGGTATGCCCATAGGACTTCCGGCAGGATCTCCTTCCATTTCCCTTTCGCACCGGTCAACCTCTTTTTCAGGTTTTGAAGTATTGTCTTATTTGTTTATTCTCCTTGTCTGTTCCCACTAGGGTGATAAGGTGTTGATAATATCTTCTTGATCTTGTGATCTTCGAAAATTTAATTTAACTTGTTGTCAATGAATTGTTTTCCATTATGGCAAACGACCTTGACTGGTATTTCGAATCGACATATTATGTGGTCCCAAATGAAGTTGATGACTTCTTTCTCTCGGAACTTTTCAAACGCTTGAGCCTCGACCCAATTGGAAAAATAATCGATCATGAAAAGTATGAATTGTGCTTTGTTGGGTGCCCACAGTAGGGGACCGACAATGTCCATCCCCTACTTCATAAATAGCCAAAAGGACAAGATCTAGTGGAGTAGCTCTCCTGGTTGATCGATAATTAATGCGTGTCTCTGGCAGTCGTCGCATTTTTGCACGAAGTCCTTCGCATCTTTCTCTATTTCGTTGCAGTAATAGCCGACCCTAATTAATTTTCGGACCAAAGACTCTGCCCTTGAATGGTTCCCGCAAGTGCCTTCCTGAACTTCTCTCAAGGAATATTCGGTATCTCCCGGCCCCAAGCATCTCGCTAGCGGGTCGTCAAATGTTCTCCTGCACAATGTCCCTTTGACGAAGCTGAATCTGGCAGCCTTGGAACTTATGACTCTCAATTCTTTGGGATCCGAGGGAAGTTTTCCAGTCTTTAAGTAATTAATATGTCTGTTTCTCCAATCCTAATTTAAACTTATTGAATTTACTTCAGTGTAGCCCTCTTCTATCACCGATATCATGAGCTGCACTACCATTCCCAAACTAAATTCATCATCATCGACCGATAACCCCAAGTTAGCCAGGGCATCGGCCTCACTGTTCTGATCTCCGGGTACATGCTGCAGGGTCCATTTTCTGAATTGATATAGCGTTACTTGTAACTTGTCTAAATACCTTCGCATCTGCTCCTCTTTTACTTCGAATGTTCCATTGGCCTGATTTACCACGAGGAGGGAGTCGTACTTAGCTTCGATCACCTCGACCCAAAGGCTTTTGGCCAATTGGAGACCTATGATCATGGCCTCTTACTCGGCCTTATTGTTAGTCAATTTCACATTTCTAAAAGACTACCTAACTACTTTCCCCGTAGGTGGTTTCAGCACGATGTCGAGCCCGGACCCATTTGCGTTCGAGGAAACATCCGTAAAAAGGCTCCAAATTTTCGAGGTAGTCCCTGAGGTTAGCAATAATTCCCTTTTAACTTCGGGTATTAGGGTCGGCATAAAGTCGTCCACGAAGTTTGCCAAAATTTGAGATTTTATGGCTATTCGAGGTCGGTACTCGATATCGTATCCGCTGATTTTGATGGCCCATTTGGCTAGCCGGCCCAAGAGCACGGGTTTGTCCATGACGTTCCTCAAGGGGTAAGGGGTTACAATACATATGGAGTGACATTGAAAGTACGGTTTTAACTTTTTGGAGGCGCTTAGCAAAGCGATCGCCAATTTTTCCAGGGGGGATATCTTGTTTCGGCCTACACTAGAGTTCTACTGACATAGTAAATAGGAAATTGCATACATTCCTCTTCCCGTACTAAGACTCCACTTATCGCCAAATAAAGGTATAGTTGTTCGTCTGCCTTCGGAGTGTGGAGCAGGGACGGACTCGATAGGTAAGGTTTGAGTTCTTCCAAAGCTTGCTGCCATTCCGGGATTCAGGAAAAGTTATTCTTCTTCTTTAATAGTGAGAAGAACCGATGGCTTTTGTTCGAGGACCTCAATTTGAATTGACTCAGGGTGGCTATACGCCCGGTCAGCCTCTTAACGGCCTTGATGTTATCCACCACGGTGATGTCCTTTATGGATTTGATTTTATTGGGATTGATCTCGTTCCCTCGATTGGACACCATGAACCCTACGAATTTCCCCGATCCAACCCCGATTGCACACTTCTCTAGGTTAAACTTCATATTGTATTTCCTCAGTATGTCGAAGGTTTCCTACAAATGTTTCAAATGGTCCTCTTCTTACAGTGACTTGACTAACATGTCGTTAGTATAAACTTCCCTTAATTTTCCTATTTGTCCTTTGAACATCCGGTTTACTAGGCATTGATAGGTGGCATCGGTGTTCTTTACTCCAAACGGCATTACGCTATAATAGTAGGTGTCAAATTTAGTTATGAAAGAAGTCTTTTCCTGATCCCCCGGGTCCATTCGAATTTGGTTGTACCCGGAATAAGCATCGAGAAAATTGAGTATCTCATGCCCGGCCGTCGCGTCGATCATCCGATCGATGTTAGTCAAAACAAAAAAGAATCCTTAGGGCATGACTTGTTTAGCTCTTTGTAATCTACACACATTCTTAGCCAATTCCCCTTTTTAGGAACTACAACTATGTTAGCTAACCAATCTGGGCATTTAACTTTCTGAATAGACCCTATTTTAAGGATTTTAGATACCTCGTCCTTGATGAATGCATGTTTGACCTCGTACTGTGGTCTCCTCTGTTGTTTAACCAAATGGAACTTCGGGACCAAGCCTAGCTAATAAGTGGTTACTTTCAGGGGAATCCCTGTCATGTCAAGATGGGACCAAGCAAAACAGTCGGTGTTAGCTTTAAGAAATTCAACGCGTTTTTTCCTAAGCTCGGGAGTTAACCCCGTGCCCAGGTAAACGTTTTGCTCTGGTAGGTGTTTGATCAAATATGACTTTCTCCAACTCCTCGACCATCAATTTGGTGGCGTCGGTATCATCATGAGCTATGAACAATCTCGGAACTCTGAAATCCTCCTTCTCGTCTACTCCTTGATCTTCCGACACGATCGGAACCGACAACAGTGCTTGCTATTTAATTTCTTCATTCCTGGTCGGCTCTATGTTCATTGACGTTGAGACCACGTACACCGGGATTACCTCGTTGACTGCGAACATTTCCTTTGCGGCCGGATGTTCTTCGTAAACCATCTTGATTCCTCCCGGTGTAAGGAACTTCAGTGGTTGATGTAAGGTTGAGTACTGCCCTCATGTTATGAACCCATGGCCTTCCGAATAAAGCGTTGTACCTCATGTCCCCTTCGATTACGTAGAATTTTATTTCTTGGATCGTCTCGACGGTGTTCACTAGCAGGGTTATGTCCCCTTTAGTGGTTTTTCATGCCATGTTAAATCTGTTCAATACCCGGACAGCCGACACTATTCGGTCTTGTAACCCCAACTGCTCTATGACCCTCGATCTAATGATGTTGGCCGAGATTTCTGGATCAATAAATACACGTTTAAATCGAGATTTATTGATAAGTACGGATATTACCAGCGCATCATTATGTGGTTGTATGATACCCTTGGCATCTTCATCACTGAACGAAATAGTTCCCTCCGAAACATAATCTCGGGTGCGTTTTTCCCTTGTGACAGATACTTTAGTGCGCTTTATCATCGGTCCTTGAGGGATATCGACCCCTCCAATGATCATGTTGATGACGCGTTAAGGCTCCTCTTAATCAGCCTGTTTGTTGGCGTCCATGTTCCTGAAGTGATTTTTGGCTCGATCGCTTAGAAATTCTCGGAGGTGGTCGTTATTGAACAATCGGACAACTTTTTCCCTCAATTGTCGGCAATCCTAGGTCCTGTGACCGTGAGTGCGATGATACTTACACATCAAGTTAGGATCTCTTTGGTTGGGTCGAATTACAACGGTCGAGGCCACTTGAAGTTGTATTCTGACAATCTTGGTGCTTCATACCCCCCGAGTGTCATGTCGAAACCGTTTTTGCTCATCAGACCTCAGTTACTAGACCCTCCATCGGCTCTTTTTTCATTCCTTGTGGGCTGATACCCGGACCTATTTCTCCTTCGGTCTGCGTTGTATTGTTGGTATCGATCTCGAACGGTCTTGGCTAATGATCGACGACTCTCTTAGACCTGTCGTCGGCCCTGATAGGGTAAACAGATTCAGAAGGGGCTCCGAGTTGATCATCCTCTACTCTAAGTTTCGACTGGTACCTGTTGTGGACGTCGACCCAAGTTACAACCAGGTACTCTACCAAGTTTTGTTTTAGCTGCTATGAAGCCAAGGAGCTTCCGGGGTTAAGTCCTTGGGTAAACTCCTGAACGCCCCAATCATCAATGACGGGAGGCAGGTCCATCCGTTCCATTTAGAACCTCGGCACGAATTTCCTGAGTATCTCGTTGTCTCTTTGTTTGACCTTGTAAAGGTTCGACTTTCTTGTCTCGACCTTGATGGCCCTGACATGGGCCTTCACGAAAGCATCCGCAAGCATAGCAAACGAGTCAATGGAATTTAGGGGTAAGTTATGATACCATATCATTTCTCCTTTGGACAAAGTTTTCCTCAAAATTATTTAGTAACACCGAATCGATTTCATCATATTTCAAGTCATTCCCTTTGATTTCGCATGTATAGGAGGTCATATGCTCATTCGGGTCCGTGATTCCATTATATTTTGGAATGTTGGGCATACAAAACCTCCTAGGGATCGACTTTTGTGCCGCGCTCGGAGGAAAAGGCTTTTGGATAAACTTCTTGGAATCTGACCCCTACAATATTGGGAGTGCTCCCGGGATTTGGTCGACCCAGGAATTGTACGTTTCCAGCTTCTTGTCGTTGGCCTCGATTTTTCTTTCACTTGATTCCACCCGCTTCGTTAACGCTTCAAGCATTCTCATTACTTTGGGACTAACCCCGAACTCATCTTCACCCGGTCTCTTTGTGATCCGCTTTTTTCTTCGGGTGTTCTACCGGGATGGTTCGAGCTTAATTCTTCTGGGGGTGTTGCTTTGGTTTTCAGCTGCCCTATCACCGTCCATTGAGCCTGCAACATTTCGAAGATTAACCACATGCTAACCCCATCACCTTCGCCTTCAGGCGCTTCTCAACCCGTTGGTCGGGGTCCTCCACGGACGCT
>AWOL01S0241385.1:0-16912 GCA_000715115.1 Nicotiana otophora | reverse complement strand
GAGAAACATTCATCCTCGAATGTAAACTCTTAGAGATTTACAAAACTTTTGCTAGGGCCACCTTTGTAAACTAAGCTAATATCCAACATCTATCTGAAGTCTCGACTATTCATAATCTTTTGTACTTGAGTATCTCATATTTGCTTCACATTTACCTTACTCACTTTACAATCTCGCATCATATCTTCTGTTTCTTTCATAACCTCCCTTCCATATAGGTGGAAATTACGCCTTAAAGCTCTACTGTGATACCTGCACCTCTGGTGCATACAAAATCGGGTGAAAGCTTCATACTGACTTCTTACGACTCAGCTCTATTGCACGATCTGGAAACCAAAGAAGGGTAACATTTCCTAAATGCCCTATAGCCTCTCAATTAAAAATGTGGCGCGCAACACACCCATAAGTGAGAATCAACTAGGCACGGCTTTGTAGACTCCCTAGGACACGCCTTGCTCTGATACCACTTTGTCACGCCCCAAACCTGGGGAGGCATGGCTGGCACCCGGTGCTGAACTGGCCCGAGCAAACCACTCTGTAACTTTTATTTCGTAACTATATTGGGTCAACAAGTCCACAACTCATAATGTATAACTATAAGTGAGCAAACACTTATCAATGAACCATCTTTCTTAAAACATGAATACATATGGGCCATCAAGACCTCTGATATACTGTACAAAATGAACCTTTGTCTACAAAGCCTCTAAGATTAATTGACATCAAATTGGACAGGGTACCGGCCCACCCATAACTATGTAGCAAAATTCGGACACGATGACTCATAGACTCGGCTGCATTTCGAATGAGGTGGAGTCTTACCGATCCTTCGTTAAATGCCAATCTTGTCTACTATGAGGGCTCATCAAATTGATTATCTATACCCACATGCATGAATGAAGCGTCCCCAACAAAAGGACATCAGTACGAATAATGTACTGAGTATGTAAGGCAGAACTGAAACATAACAATAAGTCAACATGAATTAAATACATATAAGAATAAACCTGAATATCTGAATTGCCACCGTTTATGCATACTTATTATACTTACATATATAATGCTTCTCTTTGAGACTATTTCTATTATCCATATCGTATGATGCATGACTGCTCAACTGATCAGTGTTAACTTCCCGATCGGCCATAGCGCGGTGGTAAATTCATGACTGCCCGACCTGCCGTAGCTCTGTGGTAAATGTGTAACTGCCTAACCGGCCATAGCTCGATGGTAAATGCATGACTGCCCGACCGGACGTAGCTCAGTGATAAATGTGTAACTGCCCAATCGGCCGTAGCTCGGTGGTAAATGCATGACTACCTGACCGGCCGTAGCACGGTGGTAAATGCATAAAGATACGTATATCACTATATTATACACATTAACATATCTATCATATACCTCAATAGGGACTTAGGAACATACTAAGACATTGTTGAATATCACTTTGTAGGAATGAAAAATGTAGATATCCTTTACTGCTAAGAGTAGAACCACTTATGGAATAATATTACGTTTACGTATCGTTATTTGGATCATGCCAAAAGAAGGAAGGATTAGCCTTAACATACCTGAACCAATTCTCTTAGAATTTGCAATTCACGTTTTACAGATCAACAACCAACGCTATCTATATTTGGTATGGAATTGTTTTGTTCTTTGAAGAACTCACGACCAGCCATTCTCTATAAGAGATTCAATTGGGTTCTAAGGCACACATGAATTCATATTGAAGAAACCTGAAGCAAACTAATTGTAGAAAGATGGCAACTCATGATCAGCCCACTCCCTATGAGATTTAATTCAATTCTTGATCTTTAATCCTTTGTTACGAAGGAATAAGCATCTCACTAGTTGTAAGAAATCTTTAGTGGGTGTGGCCCACTTAGTGGATGACTAAGCCACTTTAAATCCTTTAACATGTGACATCTATGCAAGACTTAAGTGTCAATTTAAATATGATGGGGTGCTGCCACGTTTTTGCACTTAAACTTATCCAAATTTTCACCGCGTTTTCTTAATCGACTTATTAATTCCCCACTAATCCAATAATTAATCAATTATCCACATAAGTAAGAATTATCTCAAATTATTTAAAATACTACTCACTTTTAACACACTTTATACACCTTACTATTATGGTCATGTGGTACCATATAAAATCAATACATACACTATTATTTCATTAAAACATCCATGTAAAAATACATATTTTCTCAACTTCTAATTTTCCTAATCTCATATAAAGAGTACAAAATTTCGTACGCTTAATTCTTAAAATAGTAAAAGATAACCTTCTTTTCTTGTGAGAAAATAATTTATATCTTTACAATAAAGAAAATCTCATATTATGTGTATTATTTAAAGCATATTCGAAAGTTGTAATATTAATAACTATATAAATTATATTTTTCAAACCTTCATTTAAAAAATTGTTCCACTCAAAATACCATATCAAATGTATATAACAGTATCAAGGTTGTAAAACTTACGCGGTCTTACAATAACATAGTCACGAATCCTCTATAATCTCATGAATGGTCTTAATCCCTTCAAGCTCATATGGATTAGTACGAATCATCCTAATATCAAAGTACAGGACATAACATATAACATCAAAATCCACTTCAAACCAAACTTATGATATTCTAGAACTTCCAAAAGGCCAACTTCTCGAATAGGCGCTGAAATGCTCCCGTACCTCTCGATACTAAACGCGAACACACGCCCACGTCCAAAATCATTATACGAACCTATTTGAACCTTCAAATCCCGATTTTTAGGTCGTTTACACAAAAGTCAAACCTTAGTCAATTTGTTTTTCCAACTTAAAGCATCTGAATTTAGAATTTTCTTTCTAAATCAATTCTGAACTTCCCGAAATTAGATTTTGACTATGTGTACAAGTCATAATACATGAAGTGAAGCGACTCAAGTCCTAAAACCGGCGAACGACGTGCTAGATCTTAACACGACCGGTCGGGTCGTTACAATAAGCCTGCTGAATGCCAGAAACGTCAGTGGGTTATTTTCTTTGTGCCTGCAGCTGCTTATTGGGCCTATATTTGTTTCAGTTTGTAATATTTGAGCATGTATTCTTTAATTTGGGCCTGTAATAACTTTTAATCACAAACAAATGGAGATTAGTAGAAACTGGGGGGGCTGGTATATTCTATTCTTCGCATGTAGAAAATATTTATATAGGGCCTTAATTTGTTTACTTGCCATTTATTTGCGCCATGTGTTGATTTGCTTGCCTATTCTCTTAAAAATCATGACTTAGGGATAATGAAGCATCTTAACTTGCAAATGTTAGAAAACATACATATAGGAACTACAACAAGAATTGTTGATTGTTACACCTAGATACCATATCTATAGGACCTTAATGTTGTTAATCAAAATTACCTTTGTTGCTAGTCTTATCATACTGCCTCCTAGACATCATGCCTATAAGAATAAATAAAACATGTGTGTGTTCTCAACTACTTTGCTGCCAAGATGCTACTATTTAGAGATCATGCCTATATGATGTTACCATTCAATCTAGAAAGCATGTCTATAGGACCAAAATGAATAATTTTATGTTTTTAATAGATTCAGTACCCAGACGCAAATCGTGTAGTGATCATATGTTTAGGAAGCTGTCACTCACCTAGAAATCATGCCTATAGGATCTTTAACAGAATTATGTATTGAAATCAGCACCTTTGTCAAAACAGTCCGCCTAGAAAACACTTCCTATTGAACTTTATATCAACATTTGAATCGTTCAATCACATAGAAATCATGCCTATAGGTCTTGCACAATTCAATATACTCTAACATCAAACCTGCTCATCTACAGTCGCCTGCTTAATAATTTGAACACTGTTATAGTAAGCTCATAACTGCCTGCGTGCAACTTTGTCTATATGAGAAGGCCAACTTGAGTCCATAATTGTTAACTATGTGTAGTCCTAATTGTTTTTTACGGTGTGCATAGTTTTAGCATTTGAGCATCGAAGGAAGTCTAGAACTACCAAAGTAGTAGGTTCAAAGCCTCCTGGACCATAGACATGGGAAGGGTAAAGAACGCATTGGACACGTTTTAGAATTAAATTAGAACTCTCTTAGGCAAACAACTTCAAGATAGTAATCTGGTAGCAAGAGATGATAGTATGTGCCCACTGAATAATATGAGCAACTCTTACACTTAAGGGAGTTGCAAAGTATTATTTATGTTGCACAGGGTGATCCTTTAGGCTAAAAAAATTAGAACCCCCCCATAGTTACTATTTATACACCTATCTGTGCAAATTTAGACCAAACTAGGACATATCTTGTAATATTCAAAGGGCGCATCAATTATTTATGTGTAACCCACCTCTTTCTCTTTAGTATTTATTATAATTGGATGTTTGGATTCCTTGTTACAATTTACATGATCACATAGGATAATTGTAATTCAATAATCTCCACATAGCGTAAAATACGGGACCCACAGTTGTGGACCTCGAAGAGTGCCTAACACCTTCTCTTTGAGGTAATTTGAGCCCTTACCCGATCTTTGGTGGAACAGACTAGTTAAAACAGAGTTATTAGCAAAGATGTTCCCTAACACACCTCAAAACCATTAGGTGGCGACTTTTCACTTTTAATACCTGTCTAAAAGAGCTTGCACGTGTCGAAACCCGCTTTCACGAGAAAACATAGCGCGACATCATGGAGACTCTGTTGGTGACATACTAAGGATCTTACCATAAAGAATTTTCACTTGTGTGGATTGGTCGATTATTTGTAATATGCTAACTTCTTCCCTTTGTCTTTTCCTTTGACTGTTCTTTCTCTTTTTTTATGGCATTATTTACTACCCTTATGTGGTTTCACTATGGAAAATATCTGGCTATATGTTATTATTTATTTGCATAAAGCATGCTTTCAACATCATACTCCACTCATGCCAATCGTCAATACAGCGACGCTTGACAGGTGCCCGTATTTTCTGAAAAATATCCTTTTTAAATCGGAAAGGCTTATTAGCGGTAGACTAGTCGATAAGTGGTGCAGTCACAACATCTGGCCAAATAGAGAATTGATTGGGCCACAATGTTTTGGGATTAAAAGAGATATGTGTTCCGATTTGGCAATATAGAAATGACTCCTCTTGTAGAATAAATTATAGGTTTCGCCAATCTTCCATGGGATAGTCCGACTCTATTAGTACCAGAAAATCGTACTCCATGCGGTTTTCTGAAAATGCTAGGGTTTAAGAAAGATGATGAGTTAGGTTGGTTATATAAATCCTACATCCCTTTTGAGTTTCTCTATAAACGGTATGGACACATCAAATCATATCTCTTGCATCATGAGGAGTTGGCTATCACCTCTTTGGGATGGGTTCATCATCTAGTTTATGTCTTCATAGTTTACATTATGGGTTTGCTAGTTTTGTTAATGCTAGGAGGGAAAATTCACACTCGTTTGGCCATGATCTCCAGGACCATGATGGAAGGGATCAAGGGGCAGAGATATACCATTATTATTATGATACTATGTGAGATGTATCGAGCCTTGGATCGGTGCAAATATGGGTTTGGACATTTTGAGGGTTACATTCTTCTATTATAGGTTTGGCCGCTAGAGTATTTTCAGAGGGGAAGCTGCCATCAGGAGCTCTTGCGTAGACTACTAAATGATCATCCAAACAAGATGGCGTTTACTATGGATAGGTTTGCAAAGCCTGGGAATACTGAGGGGTGGGTAAGCTTCTTTAGTAATCTGACTTACAAACAAGTGCATTGGATATTTGAGTGGTTTCCCATTAAAGAATTCATAATCAGGTCCAAAGGGACCACTCATTTAGTGTTGATTGAGTTACGAGGCATTTACACTTACACTCCTATAAGTTTAATAAGGCAATATAGGAGGAAGCAAGTCATACCTAGGGTTTCTAATATGATTCAGTATAAGTCAGATTTCAAAGGGGACATTATTCCATTCAAGTTTGAGGCCCAACACATATGGAACCAAAAGATCATTGTAGATGGACAGACTATCGAACCAGACAGGTATCACATCGGGCATATGTATTAATACCTTTCATTATTAGAGGACGACATTACCGAGGACGTCAAACCGAGAGTCTATTTGAAATATAGAATCATAGATGAGGTGGCCGAGGCTCAGTTAAAGTACAAGAGTCTATGCAAAAGAGTGTTTGAATATGAGGCTAATCATCTGGAACATCATAAGATAGACATGGAGTCAATAAAAGAATGGAAGGAGATTGAAAACAAGTTGACAAAGAGGTTGGAGCACTTAGAGTAAGGGTTGATGGAATTGGAAGGAAATATGTGGAAGAGGCTTTGGGATACCCAAGGTCTGGGCTATGATGAACGAGGGAAGCTGGCGATGTCATACTTGCTGCTCGACATATGTGACCCTAGGATTGTGATTGATGAACCCAAAAGCGCAAAGCATGGAGAATGTCCTTCTAGGACCAAATAGATTAGGAGGAAGTTTTGTTTACTTCTTTCTAGTTAGATTTCGTTAGATTCCATATAATAAGGCTTCATGCCATTAGTGACTTTATATTATTATTTTGGTTTAGTAAATATTGGTTTGAATTCGTTTTCGCATTACTTAAATGAGGCAACATTAGCATAAATGTTCATACATGGAGACCGTACCACACAAGCCATAGTATACAATATATATACCCGATCCAACCGAGAAGGACATGCTCATCCGGAACATGGCTGAAGAGTTAAAGAAGTTGACCGGAAGAGTCCAGAACGTTGAGGGTGGAAAATGTGTTGAAGGGTTTAATTATGAAGATTAGTGTATCCAGCTAGATATGGAGCTACCGGAGGGTTACAACTCTCCTAAGTTTGAGATGTTCGATGGCACTGGTGACCCCAAAGTGCATTTGAGGACTTACTGTGATAAACTAGTGGGAGTGGGCAAGAACGAGTAAATCCACATAAAGTTATTGATACGAAGGCTCACTAAGGGTGCTTTATCCTGGTACACCAGTTAGAATCCAAAGAAGTGATCTAACTGGGTAAGCATGGCTTCCGATTTTATCAACAGATTCAGGTTCAACACAAAAAACGTGCCAGATGTCTTCAGTATCAAGAAACTCAAGAAGAAGCATATGAAGACCTTCCGTGAGTATGCTACCCACTTGAGATCAGAGGCCGCCAAGGTGAGGCCGCCACTAGAAGAGGAACAAATGAACAAGTTTTTTGTCAGAGCTCAAGATCTTTAGTATTATGAGAGATTGGTGGTTATAGAGAATCACAAATTCTCCGACATCATCAAGTTGGAAGAAAGAATAGAGGAATGCATCAATAGTGGTATGGTTACTAATTTAGAAGCGCTGCAAGCTACCAGCAAAGACTTACAGTCCAAGGGCATTTCAATGAAAAAGGAAGTGGGTGCCGTGATGGTAGTCCAAGACCCTAAGTCACCCCTTACCTACCGGAAACCTCCGCCAATATATAAACCCTCACCTCCAAAATACCCTTATCCCGTCACCACCTATTACACCTACAATACCCTGCCAGCATACTACCATTCACCCCCCTGACCGTCAGATATACCCAAAAACCCAACCAAATATCGACCGCAGAACTCCTAAACAATACTCCCCTATTGCTGAACCCATAGCCCAATTATTTAAGAGAATGAAGGCCGCTGGTTATGTCACTCCCATTCCTACAGCTGCTATTGAAAACCCTTCTTAGTGGGTCAACCCCACCATGACTTGTGCCTATCAATCAGACATGAAGGTACATACTATCAAGGAATGCCGCATGTGGAAAGATAAAATCCAGTCATTAATTGAAACCAAGGTGGTACAGCCGAAGGAGTCTGCACTGAATGTCCGCAATAACCCCCTTCCTGATCACAAAGGTGAAGCAGTGAATGTGATTGAGACTGATGAATAATAGGACCAGGAAAGATCCACTAGCCTTATCCGAGAGGGTGACACTCCCAAGATATCTCCTGTCACACTTTCGCCAATTGTGGTGTAGACCAAGGCACCGTTCGAGGTCGAGGTAGCTACATGCTTAACTGTGATTGTAGCTCCATCACCATCCTATGAGTTTGATGTTGTTCCATGGGATTACGTAGCAAAAGAAAGTAGAAAAGGAAAAGCCAAGATGGAAGAGACGGGTGCCGCCTAGGGGATGACCAGAATCGGCAGGGTTTACACACCAGAAAATCATGGAGTAAAGAGTAAGAAAACCACACCAAAACCACTTGTTGTGGAGACAGGTGTTGATGATATTTGGAGGAAGGTACATGTGAGGGAGTATTCTATTGTTTATCACCAAAATAAGACTCCTGCCCAAATATCTGTCCTGTCGCTGTTACAGAATTCGGATGCACACAAGAATTCCTTGATGAAGGTGTTAAGTAATGCTTATGTACCTACTGGTATTACTAGTGGAGAGATGGAAAACATAGTAGGACAGGTACTGTAGAGTCACAAGATCACTTTCCTTAAAGATGAGCTTCCGCATGAAGGATCGAGTCATAAAAAGTATTGCACATCACTATGCAATATGAAGATAAGTTCATTGCTCAGGTTTGGATCGATAAGGGTTCAAGTCTGAACATATACCCTTTGACTATTCTGAAAAGATTTGGTATAGGTCTATAGGAGATACGGATGTGAAGTATGAATATGAAAGCATTTGATGGATCTCAAAGAGCTTCTATTGGAGAGATTAACCTGGATCTGAAGATGGGTTAAACTTGGTTCGATGTCGAATTCCATGTGCTAGATATATCCACTACCTATAACTTGTGGTTGGGACGACCATGGATACACGCGGTTGGGGCAGTTGTTTCTATTCTGTATCAGGCCGTGAAGTTCGAGTGGAATCACCAAGAGGTAGTTATCCTATATCTATACCAACTAGATTGTCCCAGCCATTGAATATAGAAGGAAGTTGGGAGGAGAGACATTCTACAGTATTGATCTGGTGAATACAATCGAGAAAGGATGATGGTAGAGAAATAACGTACTAGCATGCTGTTGTGGCTAGGGTATGGGCCAGGCAAGAGTCTTGGTCCTAAGCTTCAAAGGATCAGAGAACCAATACAACCATAATATCATGGCACGACCTTAGGTCTCGGATATGAATACACTATATAGGAATATAATGATCGGACAGCACCGTGGCGTGACTTCTACTATCCATTGGAACAACCCATACCACCGCTATACCAGACATTCCACCAGACTGATGTGATTTGGGGATCTGAGGAGGACGAGGTCTTAGCCAACATGAGGAACCTATTTCTGAATGAGGAAGGCATGGACTGCAGTGCAATCTTGGAGGAGAAGGAGGTAGATCTTACCATTCAGACAGTGGGAGATGGAGCTGTTCTCAGGAATTGGACTGCTGCACCATCCCGGGCTTGCCAAGCACCTGGGTAGCCTTGGAAGAACTAGCATGATTTCTTTTAAAATTCTTTTTTGGCATTTAAGACATTTCAGTATTTTGTTTTGAAATAATTACCCAAACATCGAGTCGTACTTGTTTGACAGTTTTTATTTTTTAATTAATGCATCCTTACTTTTTGTTTATTTATATTATTGTCTTTCTACATTTTGTTCAACATAATTATTACCTATCATGTTGAATCTACGTCCGTGACATGTAACACAATATGAGGAAAGTGATTCAGAAGATTGGGAAAATGATGTAATACCTGAGGAAATTTTCAAAGAAGTAGCTGATTTTTAGAACAAACAAAAGTCCAATATGGAAGAAACTGAGGAAGTTAACTTAGGGAATTCTGAAATAGTCAAAGGAACTCGCATTAGCATTCATCTGTCACCATCAGAGAAGGAAGAGTATATCCGATTCGTAAAGGAACATGAGGCCATTTTTGCATGGTCCTACGACAACAGGATAGGGTTGAGCACATACATAGTGGCTCACAAGCTACCTACCAATCCTATGTGTCCGCTGTTAAGCAGAAACTTTGAGAATTTAAGCCATACATGAGTTTGAAGAAAAAAGAGGAAGTTACCAAGCAAATTAGAGCCAAGGTCCTTTGGGTGGTCGAGTACCTGACATGTGTAGCTGACATCGTGTCGGTACCAAAGAAGGATGGGAAATTCAGGGTGAGCATTGACTACTGAGATCTGAACAGAGCAAGTCCTAAAGATGATTTTCTGCTACCCAACATACACATACAAATTGATAACCACACCAAGCATGAAATCCAATCCTTCATGGATTGCTTCATAGGATACTGCCATATTTAGATGGATGAAGAGGATTCAGAAAAGACAGCCTTCATAACGCCACAGGGAATATACTATTACAAGATGATACTGTTTGATTAGAAGAACATCAGGGCAACCTACATAAGGGCCATGAGTACTCTCTTTCACGATATGATACACAAGGAAATATAGGTTTACATGGACGATGACATCATCAAGTCTAAGAAGAGTTCAGGATGTAGTAGACTTGAGAATGTTTTCTAACTGACTATGAAAGTACAATCTAAAGATAAATCCTACAAATTGTTCTTTCGGAGTCCCTATCGGGAAGTTTTTAGGTTTCATCGTCAGTCGCCACGGAAATGAGCTGGACCCATCAAAGATCAAAGTTATTCAAGATCTGCCACCACCAAAGAATAAGAAGGATGTAATGAGTTTCCTAGGCCGTCTCAATTATATCAGCCGCTTTATAGCACAGTCAACGGTAATATTTGAGCCAATATGCAAGATACTGAGGAAAGATGCTGCGATGAGTTGGACTGAAGAGTGTCAAAAGGATTTGGATAAAATCAAGGAGTATCGATCCAAACTATCTGTATTGGTCCCACCTGAACTCGGGAGACCTTTGCTACTGTACCTGTCTGTGTTAGATAGAGCCTTTGGTTTCTTTTTGGGGCAACATGATGAGACTGGAAGGAAAGAGCAAGCAATATAGTATTTGAGTAAGAGATTCGCGCCTTACGAAGCTCAGTATTCTTTGTTGGAACGTACCTGTTGCGGCCAAATATGGATAGCCCAGAAGCTGAGGCGTTATTTCAGTGCATATACCACATACCTGGTATCGAGAATGGATCCGATAAATTACATCTTTCAGAAGCCTATGCCTAAGGTAAAGCTAGCAAAATGGTAAATACTGCTAAGTGGGTTCAACATCATCTATGTGACTTAGAAGGCAGTCAAGGGTCAAGCACTGGCCGATCACCTGGCATAGAACCCCGTGGATGGAGAATATGAACCATTAAAGGCCTATTTTCCCGACGAAGAGGTATCTTTCATAGGGTAGGATATTTCCGAAGCATACTATGGTTGGAGGATATTTTTCAACAAAGATATAAACTTCAAAGGAGTAGGCACTGGAGTTGTCCTGGTATAAGAAACCTGTCAACACTATCTGGTATCCCCCAAGCTCGGGTTCCCGTGTACCAACAATATGGTGGAATACGAGGCTTGCATTGTCGTCCATCGACATGAATATTCAAGAACTTCTGGTAATCGAAGATTCATATTTTCTAATACATCGGGTACTCAGAGAATGTGACACCATGAACACACATATATTGCCATACCTACACTATGTGTAAGATTTTATCAAGTGGTTCACAAAGATAGAGTTTAAACATGTTCCTAGAATTCAGAACGAGTTCGCGGATGCACTGGCTACCTTGTCTTCTATGATACAACATCTAGACAAGAATTATATTGATCCTATCCCAATAGAAATCCATAAGCAGCCATCTTACTGTGCTCATGTTGAAGAAGATTTCGATGGGAATCCATGTTTTCACAATATCAAGAAGTATTTGGAAAAAAGAGAATACCCAGAAAATGCTATGCACACCCAACAACACACACTTCGGAGATTATCCAACTACTTCTTTCAAAGCAGAGGAATTATGTATAGAAGGACTCCCGACTTGGGTCTACTACGATGTGTCAATACCAATGAGGCATCTAGGTTGCTCGGAGAGATACATGCCGGAACCTGCGGACCTCACACGAATGGGTTTATTCTAGCCAAGAAAATAGTAAGGGTAGGTTATTTCTGGCTGACTATGGAAACTGACTGCATCAAATATGTACAGAAGTGTCACCAGTGTCAGGTGCATGCTGATATGATATGAGTACCACCCAATAAACTCAATGCAACAAGTTCACCCTGGCCTTTTTCCGCGTGGGGCATGGACATCACCGGACTGATTGAACCTTCCGCTTCCAACAGACACAAATTCATTTTGGTGGCCGTAGATTACTTCACAAAATGGATCAAAGATACTTCCTATAATGTTGTGACTAAGAAGGTCGTAGCAGAATTTGTCCGGGATCGTATTGTTTGCCGATTCGAACCACCTGAATCAATCGTTACCGACAATGCTGCCAATCTCAACACTTATCTAATGAAATCCATGTGTCAAATATTCAAAATCAAGCATAAAAACACTATGACATATAGGCCACAAATGAATGGAGCCATAAAAGCCGCCAACAAGAATATCAAGAAGATATTGAGGAAGATGGTGGACAGTTACAAGAAGTAGCACGAGAAGCTATCGTTTGCTCTGCTTAGGTACCGCACCATGATCCACACGTCAATTAGGGAAACTCCCTATTTACTGGTCTACGATACTGAAGATATCATACTCGCTGATGTGGAAATTCCTTCCCTGAGAATCATATAAGAGGCTGAGCTTAACAATGCAGAATGGATACAGAGCCGGTATGAGCAATTGGCTCTCATTAGTGGTAAAAGGATGAACGCGGTGTGTCACGGTCAACTCTACCAAAATAGAATAGAAAGGGCTTCTGATAAGAAGGTTAGATCGAGGCAATTTATATTGGGGCAATTGGAGTTGAAGTGAATCTTCTTGCATCAGGACGAAGCAATAGGAAAATTCTCACCTAACTTGCAAGGTCCTTACATGGTTTACCGAGTACTAACAGGAGGAGTGCTAATACTTTGCAGAAATGGATAGGGAGGTATGGCCAAAACCTATCAATATGGATGCCGACAAGAGATATTACATTTGAGATTGTATTTACACATTCTTTTGATATAACATGAACTACCCTTAACCTGATTCGCATTTAAGAGGGGATACATAGGCAGCCCTGTGAGTTCGGTCACATTATAATAAAAGCTTCATTCCCCTTTATGGTCTGAAACCAAGGAAAAATTTCAAGTGTGGTCAATCGCATTTACATCAAAGGGTATCACCAGAAGTATACAACAAAATGAGGCAGAATTTTGAGGGGTTCCTCAAAATTCCGAGATTAAATGGCCGCAATGTCTCAAAGAATGTCACGACCAATGAATTGACCAAATTACTTACTTTTGTGCATTATCTTTTAAAACAATTATATTATTTATAAATGATTTACCGTAAATGCATATTTTTCAAAAAACCTCATTTTTGTAATAGCCAGATGTTACACTGGGCGACTCGAGCAAGGCGTCAAGACAGGATAAAAGGCAAAATGAGGAATCAAAACCACGAACCAACCTTCCCCAAAACTTACATAACATTGATGAGCATGTCCACAAATGTATACAATAAGACCACAATCTTCACACTGACAGAAGTCGCCAAGCCCCAAACGCGTCAGGCTAAGAATCACTTTTCTTCCTCATATTTAATTTTCGCCTTTCTCCTATATAGGGCGAAGCACTGGGCTCATTTCTTTGCATGAGACTAAACATTGTCTCCATTACATTGCATGAAGCATTGCCTCCATCATTGCATAAGGCTAAATGCCACCTTTCTTTGCATGAGACTAGGCACTGTCTCCATCGTTTGTATAAGGCTAAACATTGCCTTTCTTTGCATGAGACTAAGCACTTTCTCTATTACATTGCATGAGACTAAGCACTTCCTCAATTATTGCATAAGGCTAAATGTTGTCTTCACCAACATAGGGCTAAGAACTTCCCTCATTATGTTGCATGAGACTAACCACTGTCTCCATCACTTACATAAGGCTGAGCACTAGCTTCACCTGCATAGTGCTAACCACTGCCCTTATTATGTTGCATGCGACTAAGCAGTGTCTCCATCACTTGCATAAGGTTAAACGTTGCCTTCATCTACACAGGGCTAAGCACTGCCCTCATTATGTTGCAGGAGACTAAGCACTCTCCTTCACCTACGTAAGGCTAAGTACTACCCTCATTATGTTTCATGAGACTAAGCACTATCTCCATCACTTGCATAGGGCTAAGTATTGCCTTGTCTCGTTCTCGCATACAACTAAGCACCACATGTTCCCTATATCAAGCAATCAACATCGCCGCAACCTTGCATTTTCATGGGCTGAAACATCGCCATATTGTCTGAAGGCGTCATAGTGTGAAGGAATCATTCTCATAGATTGAATACATCATTCCATGGCCTAAGGATCTCTCAAAACTGCATATCATTATTCAAAGGCATCATAATCCAGAGGCACCATCCTCATGGCCCGAGTACACCATTTCATGGCCTGCAAATCCCTTATCATACGTTTCATGGCCAAGGACATCATGGTATAAGGACATCATCCCCATCGTACGAAAGACAACTCTCATGGTCCGAAGGGAATTTACATCATGTTTAAATTCCCTCAATAACTATATATATATTCGCATGCATCATGATTCGTATTGCAGGTGACTCAGGAAGTAACCCTTCTACAAATATGAGCAATTCTCGCTCCGGTTTTCATTCATAATGTTCATATCCTTTGATTTTCTCAAATGTAACCGATGATCATCAATTCATCATCCTCGATTCTGTAATCGCTCAAACAATTGTCTTTTGTATCCATAACATTTAAATTTGCATTCATAACCCCACCGGAAATTATCCGCTACTTACCCTACCTAGAGAAGATCCTTCTTTGAAATGTATGACCCTTTTGAAACAACTTCATTAGTTTCATTCGTCATTGGATCCAGAACTACACACAGCCTAATTCTCGTAGTACTAGGGATATTTAGGCAACTCAAGAACCAGGGTTCGACCTCTATTTATTTCAACACCTCATACCCCATCCTCGTTCATTCGAACAACATTTTTTATCATTTTGTTTACCCTATAATTCTTTCGCCATTCTTGGGTAAAGAGGGGCAACTGTTGATACCCATATTTGCCCTCACACTTTATAAAGTATTTCATATACTTTCAAAATATCATTTTGCATAGTTACCCAATTTATAGGGGTCATATAAATGATTTCTACAAATTTTAAAGCTTTTAAAATTAATTTCTTGCATTTGTAATTATTCAAATATTTAATAATCATTCCCCATATACACAGTTAATAATATTTTACTCCATTTATATAATTATATTTAAATGGAGTCATCTAATGTCCACAATATATTATTGAAAGCATTGTTTTGTTTATACTGTCTAACATATCTCTCACCTCGATTTCTTATTTGTAACGTCTCTTTCTCTATCCCACGAATTCCCTGACCCCACCGGCGACTGCACCACCATAACACCCAGGTTAGTCCTCTCTTTCCCCCATCCTTCTCTCTCTCTCTCTCGCTCATTTGGTTCACCTAGTCTATCCTACTGCTCTCTCTCTCTCCTCGATTTCTCTCTCCTCCTCTCTCTCCACTTTGGTTCTTGTGGTCTCTTCCCCATTTTTATTTTCTCTCTCCCTGATCCTCCCTCCCCTTTCCCTGTCGCTTCTTTTTCCCCTTTTTCTTGTGAGCAGCTGTATTGCCGGTGTCTCTATCAGAGACCCACCGAAAACCAGCTCGGATGTGAGGTTGTGGTATTGCATACCTCTGTTCTTCCTCTCTTTATTACCCCTTTAATTCACTCTTTTGTTTTTGCAAGTATTCACTACTGGATCGGAACATGCCTTGACATTTACAATGATTTACCTAGGTTTCGCAATAATCGGGAGTTGGAACCTCCTATTCTTCGATCAATATCTCTGTCTCCCTTGTTGGTAACAAATTAGTTTACGATAGTTTAAGGCTAATTCTTGATTGCCTATAACTATTTAGTGCATTTGCCTGAATACTTTTCTTTTTAGTAACTGTTTAGGGATTTCTATACTGTAATTTGATTTCTTAGTGGCTGTTCTGTTGGCCTTCTTTTATATATCTATTGTTATCACTAGTTTAATTCTTGATTGTCTGTTTGTCCTATTTGTATGCATTTCTAGTGGTTAGGGTTGTAAGTGTTAGACCTGCCACTTTTAGTTTAATCCTTTGTCTGTTTTAGAGATAATTCTAGCATAATTTTCCTTAGATTATAGTGGTTGGGGCATAACTTTAGAGTCATGGTGGAATAAGGTCATGCCCTTGGGTGAGGTGGGGGGCAAAGGTGGTTAGGGAGTCTCTAGGCTGAGAGTGGGGTCCTGGAACAAAGATACTTTGACGGGGAAGTATATAAAGTTAGCGAAGATCCTCCAAAAGAGGAAGATCAACATAGCTTGTGTCCAAGAGAGTAGATGGGTGGGTGCGAAGGCTCGAGATGCTGATGGGTTTAAATTGTGGTTCTCAGGATGCGAGACGGGTAAGAATAATGTAGGTATCTTGGTTGACAGGGATCTTAAGGAGCTAGTGGTAGAAGTTAGGAGGGTGACCGATAGATTGATGGCTATTAAGCTGGTTGTGGGAGGGTCTACTTTAAATGTGATTAGTGCTTACGCGCCCCAAGCGGGTTTGGACGAGGAGATTAAGAGGCGCTTATGGGAAGAACTAGATGGGTTGGTCTGTGGCATTCCGCATACTGAGAAGTTATTCATAGAAGGTGACTTTAATAGTCAGATTGGGGCGACATCTAGGGGTTATAATGGTGTGCATGGCAGCTTTGGATTTTGAGTTAAGAACGGAGAAGGTACTGTTACAACCCAAATTCGCGTACCTTAGATCATGCCGTAAGTTAGTCCACGTAAATCCAA
>AWOL01S0241253.1:0-13994 GCA_000715115.1 Nicotiana otophora | reverse complement strand
CTAGTTTTTACCGCAGACAGACGCAAAGTCTGAATATACTATACAGATCTTGGAGGATATATGGAGAGATTGCATTCTTGAGTTTGGAGGTTGTTGGGATACCTATCTATCTTTAGCTGAATTTTCCTACAATAATAACTTTCAGTCCAGCATTCAGATGGCATCATACAACGCATTATATGGTAAGAGATATTGTTCTCCTATCGGATGATTTGAAGCTGGTGAGACTAACTTATGGGGACCTGACCTAGTACAAGAAGTTATTGACATGATCCAATTAATCAGGCAGAGGTTGCTCACAGCTCAAAGCAGACAAAAATCTTACACAGATAAGAGAAAAAGAGATTTAGTATTCACAATTGGGGATAAAAGTGTTCCTAATGGTCTTCCCAATGAAAGGTGTGATGCGATTTGGGAAAAAGACGTAAGTTGAGCCCAAGGTTCATAGGACTGTACAAGATACTTGACCAAGTGAGAGCTATGGCATATTGTTTGATATATATTGGACTTCTCTAAGGTACTTGAAGTACCGACCGTACAACTTGATGATAAATTAACTTATGGGGAAGATCGGGTCGCTATTATTGAAAACAACTAATAAAAAAGTTACACACAGAAGAAATTGCGTCCGTGAAAGTCTTACAGGGAAATCACACCATTGAATAAGCTACTAGAAAGTAAAGGATGTTATGCGAGTCAAGTATCTTCATTGGATTCAGTCTATATGTACATACTTGAGTTAAATTCAGAAACCGAATTTTATAAGGTGAGAAGAATGTAATACCTTATATTTAAGTTAGGGCATATTAGTAATTTAATAGTTTAAACAAAATAAAAATAATAATAATAATAATAATAAAAAGGATAAAAGCCCAATAGGAAAGACTAAACAAAAAGAGAAAAGAGGATTAAAGAAGGAAAATGAAGCCAAAGCTTCTGCCGCAACTAAACCTATCGGCAAAGGTTTTAGATTCATCAAATAATTGAAACCAAATAACAAGAAGCTTTAAAGCTTAAGTAAATTGTGGTAGGTCTCTTTCAACTAAAGAATGGTATGTTCTTCTTTATAGTTTTGTTTCTCTCGTTCTTTGATTTATGAAACTTTATAGGGTATTGGGAATTTTTTTCTATGGATAGTAGTTCTATTTGGTTTAGACTTATGCGCCTATGAGGTATCATGTGGTATTAAAATCAGATAAGTATATTCTATGAAACGGTTGGAATTGATAGATTATAGATGAATTTGAGTGAAGAACTCCTTACAGAAAGTTGCTTCAATGATGACATAGTGTAATTATTTAACTTAAGCAAGTTTGAGATGTTTTTAAAAGCAATCTGGAATTATGTTTTCTACACTAAAATCTCAAAAGTTTACATATGACTTAAGGAGCATGATTAAGATATAAAATAAATTTTCCGTGGTCTGGACAAATCAAACTCAAGAAAAAATAATTGAGAATCAATGTGAAACTCCAAGAGTTGGATGTTGTAAAATAGTTAAGTATTAGCCTAAACAACAAAATTGATACGAGATCGATATGATGTGATTATAGATTGATTGAAGAAAGTCGTACGGATTGCACGAGGTGATGTAGTTGGTATTTCAGCACTAGTGCTGTGAGTAGTAATCTTACAGCAATTTGTGTTTTCATAACTTGCATGGTTTATACATTATTTTGAAAATAAAATGTGTTACCGAATGTTTGAAATTGCATGTGGGACAAGTCCTTTACTTGATATGATAATGAATAGTTTACTTGAGATGTTTAGAGTTATTTAAAATGTTCTCACTGTTACGAGACGTGTTTTAATATTACTTGAGATATGATTACCATTACCGAAATTAGATTACATGATTTGATAAGAATTGAAATGCCCTATACTATTTTTGAAAATGCTTCCATATGAATATTTACTGTTTACAAAGAATAGTATAAATGGGAAGAGACTTTAAAGGATCCCATAGGTAACGGCGGGTTCGTTAGATCTGGTGCACCTTGTATTTACAGATTACCGAGTACAGTTATAGCCCTCGCTAGTGGGAAGGTAGAACTAGCATACAGTTACAGCTTTCCCTCGAGCAGGGACCTACAATTATATTTGACTCCTTTTACGAAGGGGTCCACACAGTGATACAGATTACATGACCCTTTTCTGGAAACCTCCCAAACATAAAGATTTGCTATGAGACAGTGCTTACCGAGTTTATTACCGAATTGTTCAATTGATTTTGTTACACGAAACACATGATGAGACTGATTATTGTGTATTGTTTCTGAATGGGCAGTTTTATAATATTTTTCGTGTAATATACTAGTATGTTTTTTTGACTTGTCCCCTATTAAAAATGATTGTGGTTAAGTATTATTACTCACTGAGCTAGCGACTCACTCCCTACTATTCTTTTTACAGAGACAGTAGTTGACGCGAGCGAGGATTTCGTTAATTAGAGTATATGAGTTGATAGTTCCTGGTGAGCCCCGCACTTATTCGCGTGGGTGAAGAGTTTATTTAGTTCTTGTCGTCTTTCCTTATGAACTCATAAAGTCGCTCCATAGTCATTGTTATTAGTGTCATGAGTATTCATTCGTTATATTGGACTAGTTACTAGTATTGCACTTCTTTCCGTATTTTTGAGATGTGTTTAGTATTATTATGTTGATAAGGTTGGTAATGCTGGTGAAAACTCATTTTTAGTCAGTTGATGAAGATTGTGACTGATTTAGGTGAATATTGGTTCGTTGTTATTTGTTTATAAGACAAGAAACTTTTGGATAGTTCTAAAACAGGGGAAACTCTGTCCGATTTTCTGTAAAATACTGATGAGGCTTACTTGGGGATACTTGCTCCTTAGCGCCGGTCATGATCCTAAATTGGACCGTGACAATACATCCGTTAAAAAGGTCGGCCAATAAGCAAAACCCATCACGATGTATTGGAAAATTCTCTCTTTGGATATTGGCTGCAAAGACATTCGTTGGATACAAATGTTCCAAATCCCCTATTTTGTGAAATGTTGTTTAATTAACCTTTAACTTGGATAATACCTCATTAATATTTAGTTATTTATCTTGTAATATGGATATATGTTCCATGCGAATGAGATGGATAAACTTCTTTTAGAAGATGTAAATGCTAAACAAAGGAACCAATAGCCGAATGGATTGCATTGACTATAAATTTAATTGAACATAATATTTTCGACACAATATAGATATATGTGTTAAAATATTTATAAGTATTAAATTATGAACCAATTGTTTTAAAGTATAATAGCTTTGTGCGAAGACCTTAATAGAGTAATTAACTTAAATAGCCATTCACGCAATCATTTAAATTAAAAATAGTTGGCGGATATATAATATATTTATAATTCATGTATAATTTATATATGATTTTATATTATCAGCTTATAGTCTATATATACTGGATAGAAACAGTAAACAATGAATTAGCCAGCTATTTGTGTAAAAGTCCCAACTTATAGCCTATTTGGCCAAACTTCTCCAAGCTCAAAAGCACTTTTTTTTTTCAAAAAGAGTATGTTTTCCCAAATTTGAAGTATTTTGTCAAGCTTTTAGGAGAAAAAAAAGTACTTCCGAGGAGAAACAGAAGCAGTTTTGGATAAACAGAAAAAAGTAGCTTCTTCCCAGAAGCACTTTTTTGAGAAGCACTTTTGAGAAAAATACACTTAGAAGCACTTTTTAAAAACTTTGCCAAACACTAATTGCTACTTAGAAGTACTTTTTAAATTAATTAGTCAAATACAAAGTGATTCATAACAAAAGTACTTTTGAAAAAAAATACTTCTCAAAATAAGCTAATTTTTCCAGCTTGGCAAAACGGGCTATTAATAAGACTTGTAAAAGTAAGAAAATATATAATGGGCCAACCTGAGAGTGAGCTCATTCATATTAGAACAAGCCCAAGACCAAACCCAAGCCACTTACATGGTCCAACATGAAGAAATGACATTCTGCAATGACAAATCTACCCCTCAAGGAAGTAAGAGAGAGAGAGAGAGAGAGTTAAAAGAGGTTTAAGCTAAGGTTCAGTCATTTTCTCTGCACCCAAATCTCGACGCCGATTTCCTGGTCTCTCCCCAGAACCAAGGTCAGTGTGTGTGTGTGTGTGTTTCGTTTTAGTTTCAAAGCTTTAATTTTCTCTTTGATACTTATTATAATGATGCAATATGTTTGGCAGATTTATAATCTTAAATATTCATGTGATTTTATACATCTACTATTTCCTTATAGCTGTTTACTGCGGGGAGGGGGCTCTGGGGTTTTATTTTTGGTGTTGTTGGTTGATCATTGGTTGCATTGATTCTTCTAATATTAGATATTACTGTTTCTGATACTTTTAGTTATAGTCAAATTATTGAATTTTTTCTTCTAAAGATTTGTGTTTTTGATAGCTCACTGTTAGTAATATGAACCAAATGGTGTTTAAAAAGACAATTTTGTTCTTGGTTTCGTTGATGATTTCAGTGTGTTTATGGAAAAGTAAAAAAATTCAGTATGGAGTTTTTGGGGGGTAACATTTGTCCATTAACCAGATGGCTTATATAGTCGACGAAATGTAATTGGCTCATAGTAATCATGGGGAAATCATACTAAGATGATATATACTGCTGACGTTGGAGAAGTATTTGCCAATTCAAAAATGATAAGGTGCACCCAAGGGTGTGGCCTAGAGGTCTTAAGTTCAAATCCCAATGGAGGCAAAAATACTAGGTGATTTCTTCCATCTTTCCAAGCCTTGGTAGGTAGAGTTACTCGGTAGCAGGTGCCCAGTGGTGTGAAAGTTGGCCTAGACATTGCCGTCATTAAAAAAAACAATGAGTTATCACAAATATTTAAGGTTATGAGATTAAAACTCTACTTTTCATGCCAGTCGGCAAGTTGTTAGCTATACTTAGTGTAAATTTGTTATGGTGGTGTTGGAATTGGAACAAAGCTATGTTGCTCGGACTCTCCAAAAATGACGCCGGATGTGTGTCGAATCCTCCAAAAGTAGTACATTTTTGAAGGATCCGACACGGGTGCGGCAGTATTTTGGAGAGTCCGCGCAACATAGGAACAAAGTAAATTCATTAAGTGTTCTTTTGGATATGATAAATTTTGGTAGATATGTATTCTTTGTCTGTATGTTCTGTTTGTGAGCGAGGCAATATCATAGAGCTAGTGAAGAAAAGCATATAATTTTGAGATAGGAAAACAGAGAAACAAATTCATTTGGCCCGTTAGAGTGTTTAACCTGTCAACTGTAAATACAAAATGTCATGTTGCTTGGTTCTGGTTAGGGTTTATGTATAATGTGCGGAAATTTGTATTTCCTTCGTGTTCCTTCATTATCTCTTTCACTAGCTAACTATGTAGCTCTGGATCATGTGGGGATAACCTATTTTATGCTAATTGTTTATCAATATTGATCAGTCATTTCACTTGAAGAAGAGATGGACCAAAGCCCGGCACCATTTTCAGAGATTGGGAGGCGGGCAAGAGGTAATACTTCACCCTCATTTAATGAGTACTGAATCTATTTATGCTTTTGATACTTGTTTGGAAGGTAAAAAGTAAAAATAAAAATATAGTGGTGCTATGGAACATAGTTCTTAAACTTGATCCGCATAGCCATTTGTATTGGGAACCAAGCATGTCTTCCTTTCTAGGCTGTTTAGGTAGTCAGACCTCTTAAATAGTCAACCAGGACAAACTAAGTATCCTGCCAACCTTGATATAACCTGTTACGCAGTAGGTGCTTTCTACATTTGAGCCTCGGGATACTGTATCTTTTGGAATCACACTAGACTCTCCCAAGCGTGTACCGGTACCATTATTGAGCCAGTTGACAACCATGTATTGGTGCTTCGCTTAACCAACTCTACACAGTCTCCTGTAGGAAGAAGTTACATGTTTCTTCCCCATTTATGTACTTATAGCCTGTGGCTCATATATTAACTCTTTTATTCAGAGTATGGTAAATATATTATGTAATGCGGAATATTTTATGTAATTCGGATTATCTCATAAGCTTTTAACAGTTGTCGTATTATGCCGGAAAGAAAAAATTGTAATACGTGCTTTTGAAAATACTTTATGCCCAATCCTTCATTAAACCCCCCCAAAAGAAAAGGAAAAATAAAAAGAAAAGTAAAAGACTTTATGCCCAATCCAAAGTACAGAACTACAGGTTGCATTTTCATCAGCCCTCTGAACACATGCCAAATATGTTCTTGATTATAAGCAGAGAAAAGTCATAAATAGATGGGGTTTCAACATTTAAATATAAGAGTGTTTTAGACCTTAGTCGAGCTGAGTTTGCCCGAACACGCCTCCTGAACTTGCTGGAATCGGTTATTCCAAGCCTTGAATAAGAGTAAGTCGGGCTAAATGTCAGCTAACATCAGGTCATCGTGAAGCTGTGCAGAGATTGCAGCAGGACAAATTAAGCTCAGATCTAAACCAGTTTGCTTATATAGATATTCTATTTGTTTCGTACTGATTTCTCCCATTTAGATTGTTATAACAAAGTGAAGTATATAGTTTTGAGTTTTGATTCTTTTGTTATCATCAAAAATCCCTTAAATAGATTTCTATATATTATATAATCATCATCATGTCAAGACTAATCTAAAGATTTAGTCATTTAACATTTTGGGCAACTTCTATCCATCTCTTAGATTATCTTTTCTCGGAAAGGGAGCTTGCATTTCTTATTAATCAGAATCTCTTCTAATGGGTTGTAAATTGCCCACATTGTGCAGATCTATTGACCAAAGACTACAACTATGATCAGAAGTTCTCCTTCTCTATTCCAAGCTCCAGTGGAGTGGTACTAGCTTATTCTATCATTTTCTCTTTCATTTAGTTTACTTGGCCTGTCAAATCTTCTATTGGACTTCAGAAGGCTGTCGAACTTTTCCACTTGCACATATTATCTCTTTTTCTTTATTGTAGTTTGTTTATTTGTTATGGGATAAAAATGTATACTCTATTTACAAAATCATCCATTTGCTCTGAAATTCATTATAATGTGGCTTCCAGTTTGAGAGTCTGATGTCCTAGAATTGTCAAAGGTGAAAAATGTTTGCTGGTGCTTTAAGTGCACAGCGTATTTAATGCATGAAATATGATGAATAAGACGCTAATGAAGAAAAATAAACTATAATGTGTGGAATGTAAGAAAATAACTATATACACAAACTATAATATTTTGGATTAGGTAAAACTCCTTCCTCGAAAAGCGAAAAGGTACACATAAACTGGAACAGAGGGAGTATTATAAAACAAACATATGAAGTAGAGGATCATGTGAATGAAATTCAAAACCATTTTAAATTTCTAATGTAGATGTAAAGATGTAGTTTTAAGTTTTTACTAATTAGTTTTCTTTTAGTAAATTCTATTTTGTTATTCCTAATATATTACTTTGTCAACTATATCTATTGTCTAGTGTTGCCGTCTTAAAGGTAGAGCAGGTGGCATGAGTGACATGCCTTAATGCCTTGATGCCTGCACTAAAGTACCAGATAAGCAAGGTGAGGTGCCCAACCTGCGCAAGTGCGCATCAGTAGCTTCAGGGTTTAAGCGCGCCTCTACCGAGCCTGTAACTATGCACCTTTGTTCGTTTAATAGTGTAACTGATGTTCATTAGTGAATTTGAAGTTAATAGAAAACGAAGAGAGTTTAAAAGTAATATAATCCTACACTGTCACACTTCCATGTGCCTATTAATAGGGGTATATGCATGAACCATCCTGTAGGTTTAAATTAGCAGATTGTACTCCATCTAAGAATGGATGTGAGTGTGTATATAACAGACACAATTTTTTTCTGTTGAATTTTGGTAAGGCATTTAAACTTATTTACTCATACCATGTTATTTTGGTACATTTGTAGTATTCCAAATAGTCCTAATTATCAGGTAAGATTTTCTATTCCACATATGGCTGACCACTGACACAGTAGTAATTAGCACATTTTGTTTTTGATAAGGTAACAATTAGTAATTAGCACATTTTCAATTTAATAATTGATGTAGGTTAGGGGGTATATGAGGGAGCAGAGGAGGTAAAGGGGGCAATAGTGACATTTTATGAATGTCGAGATAAAGAGGAGGTTAGTTGTAGATCAAAGCTGGGTAGGTAGCATTCAATCAAATAGGAGAAATAAGTAGGGAGTGATTGGAGAGAGTGATGGGGGAAGATAAGGTTAGGAAGGCAAGTGGTACAGGTGATAAGGGCCTGAGATTGGATGGATTCACCTTGGCTTCTTCCAGACAGTGTTGGAGTACTATCGAAGGAGAGGTTATGGAGATCATCGCTGCATTTTGGGAGACTGGAGAATTTGAAAGAACCATTAATGCATCCTTCATGCCCATAATACTGAAAAAGGAGGGAGCATTAATGCACATGCTATATAATTTTTCGAGGAATTTTTTATATTAGAAGCTTGCTTGATCTAAGTGCTTCATTGGCTAAAATAATAGGTTACATTTGCTAATGCATCTTGATTCTACTTGATTATGTTGTTCCATTAGGTAATGTATATCCGCTTGAAATTGATCTTGAATGCTTCATACATTTGCATAAGATTGCAATTTGTTTGGTAGTGATGGGGGTGAATTTGTTGGTAATCATACTTGGTATGCTTTCATCTGTTGTAAGTTTGAACCTTTACCAATTGATGCAGCTGGTGGGTTATGAAGTTTGGTGTTGCTGACTCTTATCATTGTTATGTAGTGTGAAACTTTTTTCTATGTCTTATTACTTATTCTAGAGTTCTATTTGAATTGATCCTAACTTCCCTTGTTTTCTCATGTTAGGGAATAACAGCTACTGGTGTGAAGAAAGATCAATTTTTTGTTGGTGATATAAGTACTCAATATAAGCTCGGAAGTACAATTGTTGATGTCAAAGTTGATACCCACTCCAATGTAAGAGCAGAATGCCGGCCTCTAAGACCAAACAACTGTTTGTCTTCTTGATAATCTAATAACTGATCATGAGATATAGTTAACCCTTTTTTCTCTTGTTTATACCTTCGACGAATTGACTTCTCATTGAAGTTTATATGTTATCTTTTATGCAGGTCTCAACTAAAGTTACTTTGAATGAAGTTTTCCGATCTGCAAAAGTGTCCCTTGGCTTCAACATACCAGATCACAAGTCTGGCAAGGTTAATACTTGTGTTTACTCTGTACTAGTCAAAAGAATCTTTGCTCTGTTACTTATTCTAACTCTCTTTCAAATTTTCTAGCAAAGTATTTTTTATGATTGAAGGTGAACACCTTTTTTCTGATTGTTCCTCGATATGGTCTGTCTGATACACATATATGTGCTAAAGAATTATATTAGTGTGCATGATATCACAGATATTATGGCCAAAGAGACAAATAATAGAATAAAAAAGCTGCTTTTCCTGATAAAAAAACTGCTTTTCAAAATAATTATTGCCAATTACGACAGAATAGTAGTAAGTTTTACAAAAATTTCCGTTTTTTCATTTGTACTTTTGACGTAAATAATTCCTTTTTGCTTAGATAAATGGTCAGTTTGATGGAATCTAAAGAGTAGCATACCTATATGAATGCAGATGCAGGAAAATTGTAATATGTTTATGTCACCATCATTTGTGATTTAAGACAATGAAATTTGACTCGTCAGAAATAGGTGATAAGTGACTCATCCGAATGGGCGTGCGTTTAGTGAAGACCCTTATGCGGGTCATGTGGATTAGTATTCTATTAATTTGTTTTTCAGTGTTGATATTTCAATCTTTTTTCTTTTTCAGATGATGCAAATGTCAACAATATTAAAATCTCACAGTTTCTAAATTATAATTGGGATCTATTTTCCGATCTAGTAGAACAGGGATAAAGCAGTTGAACCTATTGTTTCAATTAGGGGTGCAAGCTCTACCTGTTAATATCTTAGCGTCTGACTCATGCACATGTTTGTGAGAGTCAAATATGTTGATTCCATTATTTGTATGTTGTACATTCTTTTTCCAATTTCCTAGATTTTAATCTGCATTTTGTTTTGCTGATATAAAGAAACTGTATTTCATTTGATTTGTGAACTCTATCAGTCTTTGGAATCATTTTTTGTATTTTCAGCTTGATGTTCAGTACCTTCATCAACATGCTGCCATCAACTCCAGTATTGGCTTAAATCCCTCCCCTCTCTTGGAGCTCTCTGCTGCTATTGGAAGCAAGGATTTAGCCCTTGGTGGTGAAATAGGTTTCAATACTGCTTCGTCTTCTTTTACCAAGTGCAACGCAGGAATTAGTTTTAACAAACCGGATTTTTCTGCTGCACTTATGTTGTAAGTATTTGAATTTTGTTCTTTGCTTGATATGCATTTGGTGTTTCTGAGTTCTCCAAATGTGTTCCTGCCAGTTATGTGAAAGTAGGATGCAATCCAACTGCGGGACATGCAATTATATGACTTTTCTACATCCCTTGTTTCATTTGCTTTTTGTTTCTTCCTGTTGTATAATGATCTCCCTCATCACTGTTGAGATCAAAGGATGCTAAAGCTGTGCTTCTATATGTTAATAAGAGTGAATACTCCAATAGTCCCCTTCTGTTCTGCAGTTTACGCCCAAAGCAAAGACATTTGTTGGAATCCCAGATCCGCTTAAGTGCATGGACTATAGTCTTCCTTAAGGTCTTTTCCAATTCTCATCACTTGAGGTAATTTTTGGGGTTGAGTTTGGCTCAAGATACATTTTCTCAACTTGGTGCAATGGTGTCATAGCCAGACATATCCTGATGTTCGGCTAAAAATGTTGGGCACATATGTAATGTTACTCCACGCTCGAGATGTTCAGCTTTGAGCATGCAAGAGGAGAGGGAGTGTCATAATACCCGATGCTAAGTGTATGAGCTGCAGTATCCTCATATAGTCTCGGACATCTTTACCATTTGAGCTAGCTTCTGAGGTCTTAGTTAGGCTCAAGATTCATTTTCTTAATTGAAATCTAGCTATGATACTAACTGTGTGTATAATATAGACCTCCGGCCTAACTCAATCCCAAAAGTTAGCTTAAGTGGTTAGGATTGGCCGAGACAATACAAGAAGACTATGGCCCATATATTTCGGTGATATGGGATTCTAACATCATTCTCCAAATATTTGCTCTGCCAAGCTTGAATATAACCTTCTTAGGAGAGAGCATTAGACTTGAAGATGAACTAGTAGGCACCAACACACCGACTTTGTCTACATATGGTCTATAAACAGCTGTGCACTGGAAAATTAGAGAATAACCATAAGATTAGAGAAACTAATCTTCACACTTTTTAGGAACAATAATCCGATGTGGAAACTACTTTTTACTTGCATAATACATCAGTTTAGAAATTAAATTGCAAATAGTAACACTCAAAATTTAAAGAAAGGCCGACTGTCAGGTTTTCTATTAATTAATGAGGAATTTAAGAAGCAAAATAGATGAAGTATATTGAACACCCATTACTTAATAAAATTAAGGTGAATCTGGATTGTAAGTTTCCCAATCAATAGAACGGAAACATAAAATGGCTTTGTATTTGTTGTCTGTCCCATTGTTTCTTCTTTAGGTCTCAAAAGTCTGTCAATACTGTCTAGCCAATCAATTGCATTACATTGGCCATGTTGCTTAGAACCTAATCAGGTCATATAAATAGGTTAGAAGGAGTATGCGAAATGATCAATAGATCATGCTAGCAAAGAAGATCTCTTTTTGTTTTATGCGCAAGCGGTATGTATGTTATTGTCCTTTGTTGGGATATGGAAGAGAGCTGGTTAAAATGAAGCAAAAACCTGGAGGTTCAAAGGAAATTACAGTATCAGATTAGGGAATACAGATGATGTTATCTATGAAATGTGCTACACATCTCTGCTCTCCAAGCATTAATGACAGTTTTTCTATTTCAATATTCTTATCTAGTTGTAGTATTAAAAAGAAATGTGCAACTATGGCGTGAATTAATTTGCTGCTTACTTTGCTGAAGTGTGTTTTCCTGTTGAACATATACATTTTAAAAAAGCTGTTATCCAAATTTCCTGAATTGCAAATTTTTGTTGAAGCATTTACATCACTTGGGATATTATAGTTGGATTACTAAAATCTGCATATCTGAGATTATAGTCTATATGGTGGCTTTGGAAATGAGGGGTTGTATTTGGCATTTCAATTTTCATTTGTTTCTTGAGCTCATAAAGTGGTACAGAACCCCGGTTTTCCCTTCACTAGTAGGGGGAACCATTGTTCCTATGCTGCCGCGTTGCCCAGTCCTTTCTTTAGTAAGTGTGTGTGCCTTTTATAATGCGTGTGGGTTTCTGCACATTGCTCTGATGTGGCTGAAGTTGCATTCAGTGTCAAGGCTTCAACTACCATATTAATGTAGCAAGCTTTAGTCTTTTGTTTTTTACCCCCCTTTCAATCCCTCAGTTGTTGCATTTAAATGCACTCATCATCAGCTTTATTCGTTCAATAAACTAGAGATTTTAACTTGTGCTTGTGCAATATGTACAACATTTCTTTGATATTTCTGAGTGTCTAATCTGCAATGTTGTTGCCATCCATATAGAACGGACAAGGGACAAGCTGTGAAGGCATCATATGTACACTCTGTCGATCCAGCTAGTGGAACTGAAGTTGCTGCGGAGATGATTCACAGATTATCTACCTATGAGAACAGCTTCAGCATCGGGAGTGCTCACAGAGTCGATCCATTAACATCTGTGAAGACTAGGTTTTCTGACAATGGGAAGGTTTCAATGCTTTGCCAGCGGGAATGGAGGCCAAAGTCACTTATTACTTTCTCTGCTGAGTATGACACGAAGGCAAAGAATCCAATACCCAAGTTGGGTCTTGCCCTTGCTTTGAAGCCATAAAAAGGTGCTATCTCTAATTCAACCAATTTTTACTTGGTAGCTTGACATTGTTCTAATTCTTTCGAAGGCCTAAAGTGTGGCCCTTACATCTTCCTCGCATCATTCCAGAGGACACTGGGAAATCAAACCCATTTTTGTCAGATTCATATAATGATGATAAAGTTGAAAGAATACGTTACAGGAGCATTGTTGCATAAGGTTCTTCAAGGTCTACTGGCTTTCTATTACCTTGAAACTTGATACTATATATTTTTTTGAGAATGAAATGTTTCTGATGCCTCGTGCTTTCGCAAAAGTGTTTGTTTTACTTACATTTGCATCCATCATTTCTGGCACCTCGTTAGGATGCATCTCTACTAATTTTAGGATTTTGTTTCACAATTCTATTTTGTCATATTTAACACGGACTAGTTACTCTTTACTGAGCTGGAAAACGAAAGAAAAAGAAAATAGTAAAGTCTTGGAGAAAAATTAGTTGATGGCTTATCTAAGTATAGTAGCTTGTATTTATTTTACTGTGTGGTTAGACATGCGGTTAATCAAGTCGTCGATGAATGCCGTTGGAACATTAGTGAATCCAAAAGACATCATCAAGAACTCATAGTGAACAGAACGAGTCTTGAACACTATCTTAGGAATGTCTAAAGCTTGAGTCTTCAATTGGTGATAACTCGATCACAAATCAATCTCGGAGAATGGCTTAGCACCTTGAAGCTGATCAAAGAAATCATCAATACAAAACAGTGGATACATATTCTTGATGGTATGATTATGTCGATCGAACGAGATCGCTTCTTGCTTTTTGTTAGCACCTTGACTACTCTGCCCTTCCAGGGATAAGGATAAGGCTGCGTACGTCTTAACCCCAGACCTCACTTGTGTGAAACTACTGGGTTTATTGTTGTTGTTGTTGTTGTTGTTGACTACTCTGCTTACTTAACCACAAGTCTTATTTAGTGTTTTTTTGGTTGATAATGATGTATCATTCAAGAAAATCATGGATGGGTATAAAGTGATGAACTTCGTAGTTAACGTCTTTAAGCTTTTAGTCAACGAGATATGTAAGTTGATAAAGTAAACGAAGCACACATATGTATGCCTAAT
>AWOL01S0241151.1:0-18638 GCA_000715115.1 Nicotiana otophora | reverse complement strand
GATAATAATGAAATTGACAAAATACCAACTAAAAAATATATAAAATGAATGCACAAGGCATCCTCCCTTTGCGCGGGTCCGGAAGGGCCACAATGGTTATGATGTAGACAACTTACGCTAATACAAGCATTATTAGCTGTTTTCAACGGTTCGAATCCATGACTTATAGTCGGCTATTGATCACGAGAAGATAATTTTATCTTGATCCAAAGGTCCAACTAAAAAGTAATATATAAACCTTAAATTAGTTTCACACAAAGTAATGCAAGTAATAGNATCAGGACATAATGGAGATTTGATAATAATGAAATTGACAAAATACCAACTAAAAAATATATAAAATGAATGCACAAGGCATCCTCCCTTTGCGCGGGTCCGGAAGGGCCACAATGGTTATGATGTAGACAACTTACGCTAATACAAGCATTATTAGCTGTTTTCAACGGTTCGAATCCATGACTTATAGTCGGCTATTGATCACGAGAAGATAATTTTATCTTGATCCAAAGGTCCAACTAAAAAGTAATATATAATCCTTAAATTAGTTTCACACAAAGTAATGCAAGTAATAGCTAGGTTATAGGCGACTACATTTTCCAGCTATAGGCCACCTTGTATTGTCTGACGTGCTTAAGTCTCCATTTTGTTTGTGATCATAAATCATCAATAAAAGATTTTAAGCCACTTCTTTTTTCTTGTTTCTTGTATATTCCTTATGTTTAATGTTTACAGTTTAATTCTCTTTTCTTGTTTCCTATATTATATTCCCTATATTTTTCTGTCTGATTTCAACTGCTGTTCCAACTTTTTGGATTTCTCCAGTCCGTGACCCTTTTTCAGTTGCTACAACACTAGATAAGCAGTAAAAATCGCAGCAGCTTCCCAAATCTCAACCTGTCTTTTTCTTAATTTTTACCCCTATGGTATTGACAACGTCGCGACATCAATTTCATTTTATCTCCAGAAAAGAAGAATTCCAATATAAGATCGATTTTACACCACATAATAAGTTATCAAAAGTACGTTAAAATCACGAGATTAATTAAATATATTTATTTGGTCTCAAACATGGGATGAAGCCCAGTCTAGATATTAAGGTGGTACATTTTAATTATGTCGATATTCTAATATACGTCAATGTGGATGATTTCACAAGATTTACTTTAAACTTTGATGATGTATATCTTGCCTCCAAGAAAATCATCAAAGTTTAAATAATTTGAAAGCATATACTGATGCCATTTATAAATTAAAAGATATAAATTACATTTTTCTTAACTAAGTCATTGGTTCGACCCTTCCTTGGACTCCGCGCATAACGGAAGTTTAGTGCAGTAGACTACCCTTAACTCGGAAAGAGGGGGAACTTTTTTCCCCAAAAGAAGAATTATGTGTTTAAATGGAGATAAGGGGAAGGGCTCCTATCGCGTTTCCTTTACTCCCTCCGTTCTGAAAAATGAAGTTTGATACGGTGGTTTATGCATCTCATTCTTTTAAAAAATTCCGATATCTACTTCAAAGTAATATTTTGATTTTCATACATATACATAAAAATTATTCCAGTTCGCAGTATTTTTCATATGATTTTACATGATGGAGTTTGAGTAAATACACAGTTTAATTTTTAAAAAAAACGAAAACTTCTGACATATAGGATAAATATATACTAATATGTCAAATTAACGTTAGAAACTTATAATCTTAAACATGTGTGACATTTTTTATTTCCTATAATTAAAAACTTGTCGCTAAAAGTAAAAAGAGAATAATAAAGTTAAAGAGTTTTCAAAATTATATATATAAACACACATTTATGAATATGATAGACCTCTGTATACGGGTGAAATCGAGTTCATGATGCATCCTAACCTCCGACGAGATAAGCTAAAGCTCGAGACATGGCAATAAGGAATCGAAATCGAGCCAAAGTCCCGCCGGACTAAAACCCTTGGGCATGACGTCTAAATTTGAGAATATCGAGGTCATGATCCCGGAATCGGTTCTAGCCTCGAGCGACTTCGAAGAACATTGTCAGACAATCCAGCATAGCCAACAGAAGGCTGAAATATCCGGGACCGGCCCAATATTACGGCGGGAGTGCGGAGCCGGCAATCAGTGAATCAGAAGATTTTTTTACCTTTTATAGAGTTGTACCTAAAATAGGAAAAGGGGTCTAATGATTCATTTGACACATGATAATACGCACTCAAAAGCAATACATTATTATTTTCTCTATCTTTAAGCTCTTGTTCTTCTGTTTATCGACACCGGTCGTGGTGAGCCCGGCTCAAGGGCAATTATTCTATCAAGGCTGAAATTATCCAACTCGTGTGGTTTGGACTTATCTTATCTTTATTTACTCAATAGCAACTTAATTTATCGCTTTGTGTTAAATTAATCCGTATATCCTTAAAATTACTTACAAATTTAATTATTATCCGCTTTTGAGAGTAAACAACCTCACTTCAATATTTACCGTACATTTAATTTGTAAACTACGTAAATACTTATAAATCTTGAATTATTCAGTGCCTTCACGGAAATTCACATTGTCACTAACTCGAGGTAGTATTTGTAAAATAAGCACCTAATCTATTGACAGGTGACAGGTATCCTTCTCCCATCCCTCTCTTCCCCGGCCCCTACAGCTGCGATTAATTAATCAATAACTGCTGAAGATAGTTAAAACTTAAAAGCATGAAGAATGTGGAGTTGGTCCGGTATTATAAATACTTATTCGGACTTTCCAAATAGTAATCATGTCACGTAAAATGAGACATAAAAAGTATTATTTAAACAATTGTAAGCTATTTTATAAGTAGGCTTACTGTCTTGTGGCAAGAGGAAAGTTCTCCGTTACAATAAATAAATAAATAAAACGAGAGAGAAATTAATGTTTTTTTTTTAAAAAGAAGAAGAAGAAAAGAAAGCTCAAGCAAATTTCGTTTCGAGCAGAATATCATGACGCTCTAAGGCCTAAGCAACTTCGAGCCTATAACCTTTTGTCTTCGAAAAACTACATTTTCTTCATTCTTGTTGTTTGTTTTCTACAAAAGAACTTCTTTCTAGTTCCATTTTTCGGCTCTTTATAGACAGGGCGGCTCGACATAATATGGGGCTGCGAAAATAAAAAGTGAGGCCTTAATGTTTTTTTTAATTATTATTATTTACTCTTAATATTCTGCAATCATTTCTGTTATCATCTGACTTAATTAAGTTAGTAACTTGTTCATCTATAGAATATTCACCTATATTTTGCGATTTAGTTTTTTCATTGTTTGTCAAAAATTTGTCAAGAGCTCCCTTTTGAGATTTTATTAAATTTTCAACTTTTCTTTTCTTTTGGATTTTTGAATAACTAGATTCATATTTTCTTGTTGACATATTTATATTTTTAAAAAAATTAAACAATATGTATGGAGTAAAATAATAAAATAATAAATAATAAATGAAAATAATACTAGAAAGTTAGAATGATATTACCCAATGACTGATTCAAGAAGTTTGAAGACTTTAATTTCAAAATATCTAGTTGTTGGCTTGGAGTAGAAAGAAAGAAATCTAGTAGAATTGTAGAAAGAAGATGAGCATGAATAAAAAGGAAGGAAGAAGGTATGTCTCATATATGGAATATCATATATGAGGAGTGAAATGAAATTGTAATGTTAGGATTTAATTGGGAAGAGTAAAAAATAGAATTGTTAAATCAAATCAAATTAAAAACTATTTTTCTATATATATATATATATATATTATTCCTAGAAAATGGGGCCCCCAAAATTAGGAGAACTAAGTCACTTGCCTTACCTGTTAGAGCCGGCCCTGTTTATAGAATATATATATCAAATGTTTAATATATTTAAGGATGAAATAGGACTTCGTCATACTTTAGTTAACTCTGTAATTAGCTCAAACACAATATTTCATTGATCCTTTCGATCTTACTTTTAGATGGAGGGCTTTAGATATATAATAATAGTTGGAGAAAAAGCTGCCTAATTCTTGAGGTTCAAATCTCTATATTTTGTCCGGGAATATAATCGACTTTAATTACTCCTTTGGTTCCGCTTTATTTGATATTATTTTTTTATTAATTCGTTTAGAAAAGAATAGCACTTTTTTTTTTGTGAGAGTCTTTTATAACCATACAAATGTTATGATAGATTTAAACTACAAGATTTAAAAGTTTTATAGTCAAACAAATGTTATGCAATATTTAAGATCCACTAATTTCAAAAAATTTCTTTTCTTTATTGAACATTATGCCAAGCCAAACTACGAGAAACAAAGTGAAAACGGAGGGAGTTATCTTTTATGCTATCAAAGTTAAGATAACTTAAACAACATGTAACTTCGTACGATAAGTCTAACTTGATATAGTAATTGACTTAACTATGCTAAATTGAATTAAAATGTGCTAGTAGCGTAAATGTGTTTATAGGGAGCCTTGGATCAACAATGAAGTGTTCTTTGTTTTGGGTTCGAGTCGTGAAAGCAACTACTAATGGTTGCATTATGATAGACTGCCACTTCTCCAACTTTTGAATTGTCGAAACAAGAACTTCATGTGAGAGTTGAAACCCCAAAAGGAGAATTGGGAATTTTTCTCATAGGATATCAGAACGTTTTTCCTTGGAGATGGAAAATTCGCCCACCAGGTTTATCAATTTGCAAATTCTTCCTCAGTTAGTTAAAAGAATAAAATTAGTTGATATTATGACAATACTAGGTAGCATAGATGTATACGGGTAGATTCGAGCTCAATGCTCAATCGAGGCATTTGGAACAATGGGTCAAGGTTCGGCACCTACGTAAGAGATCGAAATTATCGATATAACTAAGCTCGACATCGAGAGTAGAAGTTCAACAAAACTGTCATACTCGCCCTCGAATTTATCGAATGCACCACCGATCCTGCTTCTAACGGCCTCGGGGAAAAGCTTTACCCACTCACACAATAAGTTTTCGTGATTCTCGCCATTGACCAATCATTATGGCGGAAATTACGAAATTTATTCAAAAGGGGAGCCAACGGTCTACATAATTTCTTATAAAATAATGTCTTAAAAGTTTATCTCCCCATATATATTGAAGGAATGGAGTAATTCATGGGGAACATTGTGACATACTTAAGAGAACAAGATACCATTTTTTTTTAGCTTTGTTCATATTATTCTGTCTTCAATAATATGCCATCTAAACTCGAAGGAACTTAACCTTGCAAGGCTTAAGTTGTTCAATCTGCATGGTTTGTACAATTTTTTCTATTTATTCTTCCATATTAAAACTGATTTCTCATTTTGTATCAAATTAGATCACGTATCCTTAAAATCACGTTTAAATTCAATTGTTATCCGATTTTCAGAGTATACAGTTTGGCGCCCACCGTAGGGCTAAGGATAATAGTGATTGTTTGGTACAAACCTTTATAACACACACTACTTTTCTTTACACTTGCTCTTTGAATTATCTTTGATCTCAGGACAAAATTGGCAAACTCTCAACTGGCACCTCTACATATCGACAACGAGGCTGGTCATCAAGGTGAGAATAACAACATGGCGCCCGCTAATGCAGGGCCACCCCCTGATGTCATTGGGATTCAGACTGCAGATCCCATTGATGTAAATTCACATGTGGCCATCGACGCGAACTTGCGGACCGACCCTAAAAATAACGTCTGTGGTGGAGCCCGATCTGCAGCTCAAAACACACAGAAGATTGAAGAAGACAAGATTAATCTACGCATGATAATCAAAATACTACAAGCTCAACATGTGGCGATAGCTCAGTTACAAAGCCAAACCCAGGCACCGAGCAGGGTTGAACCCGATCCACCCCAAGAAGTCACCCACAGAACGGAATCGGACGTGGTAAGGTCGGATGAACAAGAATCGGGGACTAACCCCGAAATTATAAAAATGTTCGAGGAGATGACAAAACGGATAGAGTCAGTGAAAAAGAGGATCGAAGCGAACGATAAAAGGATCAAAACCTATAATTCCAGGATAGATCAAATCCAGGAGTGCCCCCGATATTGAAGAGACTAGATTCCAAGAAGTTTGTGCGAAAACCTTTTCCCCCAAGCGCGGCCCCAAAACCGATCTCCAAGAAATTTCATATGCTCGAAATACCTAAGTACAACGGAACGATCGATCTGAACGAGCATGTAACCTCTTATACATGTGCCATCAAAGGGAACGACTTAGAAGACGACGAAATTGAATCTGTTTTGCTGAAAAGATTTGGGGAGACCCTGTCGAAGGGAACCATGATATGGTATCACAACTTACCCCCTAATTCTATTGACTCATTTGCTATGCTTGCAGACTCTTTCGTAAAATCACATGCCGGTGTCATCAAGGTCGAAACCAGGAAATCAGACCTTTTCAAAGTCAAACAGAAGGAGAACGAGATGCTCAGAGAGTTCGTGTCCCGTTTCAAATGGAACGAATGGATCAGCCCCCGGTCTCTGATGATTGGGCTATTCAGGCTTTCACTCAGGGACTCAATATTCGAAGTTCGGTGGCTTCGCAGCAATTAAAGCAAAGCTTGATAGAATACCTTGTCGTTACCTGGACTGATGTACACAATCAGTATCAATCAAAAACCAGAGTCGAAGATGATCAACTCGGGGCACCTTCGAAGTCTATATACCTCGCCACGACTCTCGATAGACCAAAGAGGGGCATCAATCTTGAACCAGGATCAAACGAAGATCGATATCGGCCCTATAATGGATATCGAAGGAGTAGTGGGTCGGGGAGGAACCCCGTGAGGAACGCCAAGAGAAGTGATCGAGGTCAAAGCAACCGGGGGCTCATGACCAAAAATGGCTTCGACAGGAACATCGGGCCTAAAGAAGCACCAAGGCTATCGGAGTACAACTTTAATGTCGATGATGTCGCCATCATATCTGCTATCGGGCGCATCAGTGATACCAAATGGCTTCGACCTCTACAATCTGATCCAGCCTAAAGGGACCCTAACCAGATGTGCAAATATCATGGAACTCACGGTCATAGAACGGAAGATTGTCGACAGTTGAGGGAAGAAGTAGATCGTCTATTCAACAATGGGCACCTTCGAGAATTTTTTAGCGATCGAGCCAAGAACCACTTTAGAAACAGGGATTCTAACAAATCGACAGGACGAGAAGATACCGAACCTCAACATGTCATAAATATGATCATCGACGGAGTCGACATCCCACAAAGGCCAATGTTGAAACGCACCAGAATCTCCGTCACCAGGGAGAAACGAACTCGAGACTACATACCTGAAAGAGCCTTATCCTTCAGCGACGAGGACGCAAAAGGGATCATACAACCTCACAATGATGCACTAGTAATATCTGTACTCGTAAATAAAACTAGGATCAAACGTGTGTTAATTGATCCAGGTAGATCGGCCAACATTATTCAGTCAAAGGTCATAGAATAGCTCGGTCTACATGACAGGATCGTGCCAGTAGTACGGATCCTAAACATGTTCAACATGGCATGTGAAACCACCAAAGGCGAGATAATGTTGCGAGTCAACACCAACGGAATCGTACGGGAGGCCAAATTTAATGTGATCGAAGGGGATATGAAATACAACACCCTTCTCGAAAGGCCATGGATCCACCACATGAGAGCAGTGCCCTCAACTCTTCATCAAGTGTTAAAATTCCCAGTCCCAGGGGGGAGTAAGACAATCTGCAGGGAACAACCAGCCGCAAAAGAGATATTTACCGTCGAAGAAGTGGTTCCGATATCAACGCTCACAACGCCGAAGGAACCAAATTCTGGCACCGATCCAAAAGCCAAATAGAAATTACCGATCCCGAACTTCATCGAATCAGATAAGCAAAAGATTTACCGAATTCTAGCGTCGATCCAAATGCCAAATAACAATTACCGTTCCCGAATTTCATTGGATCAGATAAGCAAAAGACTTACTCCGGCGATGATTACGGGGTTCCCCGATCTTTTATAATCCCTGACGATTCTGACGCAACCAAATCGACGGTCGAAGAGCTAAAGCAGGTTGTATTAATCGAGCATATGCCCGATCAGAAGGTATATCTGGGCACGTGATTAACTCCCGAACTCAGGAAAAAAATTGTTCAATTCCTTATAGTTAACATAGATTGTTTTGCTTGGTCCCATCTTGATATAACAGGGATCCCACCAGAAATAACCACTCACAAGCTAAGCATGGACCCAAAATTTAATCCGGTCAAGCAGAAGAGGAGGCCCCAGTCTGCGGTCAAACATGCTTTCATCAAGGACAAGATATCTAAAATCCTAAAAGTAGGGTTCTAGTAGTCCCTAAAAAAAGGAATAAGCTAAGAATGTCTGTAGATTACAAAGATTTGAATAAGGCATGCCCCAAAGACTCTTTTCCTTTGCCCAACATCGATCGTATGATTGATGCCATGACCGGCCATGAGATCCTCAATTTTCTCGATGCCTATTCCGGGTACAACCAAATACGGATGTACCCGGTTGATGAAGAAAAAACCTCCTTCATCACTTAAAATAACACATATTGTTATAATGTAATGCCGTTTGAATTAAAAAATACAGGTGCCACATACCAACACCTAGTAAATCGGATGTTCAAAGAACAAATAGGAAAATCGATGGAAGTTTACATTGACGATATGTTGTTTAAATCCATGCGAGCAGAGGACCATTTAAAGCATTTGCAGGAAACCTTCAATATATTGAAAAAGTACAACATGAAGCTGAATCCGAAAAAATACGTATTCGGAATCGGGTCAGGTAAATTCTCAGGTTCATGGTATCCAACCGAGGAATCGAGATCAACCCTGACAAGATCAAAGTTATCGAAGATATCACGGTAGTGGACAATATAAAGATCGTGCAAAGACTAATCGGGCGCATCGCCGCCCTGGGGCGATTCATCTCGAGGTCCTCCGATAAGAGTCATCGATTTTTCTCGTTGCTGAAGAAGAAAAATAACTTCTCATCGAGCCCACTGCTGCTTCACACACTGAAGACGGACAAACAACTATACTTGTATTTGGCAATATCAAAGATAGCGGTAAGTGGAGTCCTAGTCCGGGAAGAACGAGGTACACACTTTCTGATTTATTATGTTAGTCGGACCTTGGGTGAGGTCAAAATTAGATACCCCCACCTAAAAGAATTGGTGCTCGCTTTGCTAAGTGCCTCGAGGAAGCTAAAACCATACTTTCAATGTCACCCAATATGTGTCGTAACTACTTACCCGTTAAGGAACGTTATGAATAGACCCGAACTCTCGGGCCGATTGGCCAAATGAGCCGTAGAAGTAAGCGGGTACGATATTGAATATCGACTTCAGACCGCCATTAAGTCCCAAATATTGGCAGATTTCATGGTTTTACACCGGCCCTGATACCCGAGGTCGAAAGAGAGTTATTAATTAACTCAGGGACACCTTCGAAAGTCTGGACCCTCTTTACAGACATGGTATCGTACTAAAGCCATCAACATGTAATATAATTAGATAGTCTATAAAGACTATGAAATTGACTAACAACGAGGCCGAATATGAGGCCATGATTGCAGGCCTTGAATTATCCAAAAGCTTAGGAGCAGAGGTGATCGAAGCCAAGTGCAACTCCCTCCTTGTGGTAAACCAAGTTAACAGAACATTTGAAGTTAGAGAAGAGAGAATGCAGAGATACTTAGACAAGTTATAAGTGACGTTACATCTGTTCAAAGAGTGGACTTTGCAACATGTACCTCGGGATCAGAACAACGAAGATGATGTCCTCGCTAACTTGGGATCGTCGATCGAAGAAGACGAGCTTAAAACAGGAGAGGTCGTACAACTTATAAGATCGATAATGGAAGAAGACCATGCCGAAATCAACTCGACGAGCCTAACTTGGGACTGGAGGAATAAATATGTGGAATATATCATGACCGGAAAACTACCCTCGGACCCAAAAGAATTGAGGGATCTGCATACCAAGGCAATCGAGTTTAGTTTATCTAAGGATGGAACCTTAGTCAGAAGAACGTTTGATGGACTGATGGTAATATGTTTAGGACCGGGGGATACCGAATACGTTTTGAGGGAAGTACACAAAGGTACCTATGGAAATCACTCAAGCGCTGAATCATTGGTTCGAAAAATAATCAGAGCTCGTTATTACTGGATCAACATGGAAAAGGATGTAAAGGAGTTCGTTCGAAAATGCGAAGGATGCCAGAGGCATGCCCCGATGATTCATCAGGTAGGAGAGCTATTACAGTCGGTATTATCACTATGGCCGTTCATGTAATGGGGGATGGACATCATCGACCCCCTTCCACGGGCGCTCGGTAAGGCCAAATTTATTTTATTTATGGCTGACTATTTTTCTAAATGGGTGGAAGCACATGCATATGAAAAGGTCAGAGAAAAAGAAGTCATCGATTTTATCTAGGATCACATTATTTGTTGATTCGGAATACCGGCCGAGATTATGTGCGATAACGGAAAACAGTTTATTGGCAGCAAAGTAAGCAAGTTTCTTGAAGACCATAAGATCAAAAGGATCTTATACACTCCTTACCACCCCGGTGGGAACGGACAAGTAGAATCCACCAACAAAATCATAATCCAAAATCTCAAAAAGAGATTGGTCGACACCAAAGAGGAATGGAAAGAAGTGCTACCCGAGGTCCTATGGGCGTACGATACAACTTCGAAGTCCAGTACCGGACCCACACCATTTTCTTTGGTTTACGACACCGAAGCTTTAATACCGGTCGAGGTTGGAGAACCAAGCATCAGATTCTGACATGCAACAAGGGAATCAAATGACGAGGCTATGAGTACGAGCCTAGAACTATTAGATAAAAGGCGCGAAGCCGCCCTTGTCCGTTTGGCCGCCCAAAAACAGCGGATCGAGATATATTATAATCGAAGGGCAAATCTTCGATATTTCAATATTGGGGACTTAGTATTAAGAAACTTTACATTGAACACTCGAAAACCGAATAAAGGGAAATTGGGACCAAAGTGGGAAGAACCGTACTAAATTATCGGGATCACCGAAAAAGGATCCTACAAGCTCGGGACAATAAATGGCAAGCAATTATCATGCAACTGGAATATATCTCACTTAAAACGATATTATTGCTACTGTACGACCCCAATTCTTTCTTCTATTTTTCTTTTTTACATTTTAAATTAACACTTGTAGGCCACTTACAAAGGATGATATGAGATCCTAGGTCTGAAAGCACGTGTTGCACTCTTTTTCCCTTGAACCGGTTTAGTTCCAAATAGGGTTTCCGGCAAGGTTTTTAACGATGCAACAAGTAATCGTGCTAACTTAGAATGATCACGAGAGCATTCAAGGCATCTCATCGGTCAACCTCGAACACTGGGGGGCAATATCCTCGGTGGTATCAAATTTTACAAGGCATTTCGACTTCGTGATTAAATGGCCTCGATCAACGGGATTTATTGTAAGGTCCAAACGGTCAAATGAACTGTTCCCGCTCAAATCACTCGAGCCTTGGCACAAAACGTGTATACATATACAACTATTATGCATAGCAATAAAAAAGGAGACTTGTCTTTGCATATAAACATCTTGTCTATAAAAATATCACTTGCATTTTTCAAGGAATTTCCTACACCTGATCCCCTAAAGATATCGAGCCTAAGGGCCACTTTAATTCGAGTTCGAATATTCACTGCACTCGGGAACTGTGGGCATTGCCTAACTTAAAAGGCTAAGGCCGTTCCGAGTTAATACAACTCGAGGACATAAAGCTTATTTGGCATGCCCCAACTTAACGGCTAAGTCCATTTCGAGTTAATAAAACTCGAGGGCATAAAGCTTATTTGGCATGCCTGAACTTAACGGCTAAGGCCATTCCGAGTTAATAAAACTCGAGGGCATAAAGCTTATTTGGCATGCCCGAACTTAACGGCTAGGGCCATTCCGAGTTAATAAAACTCGATGGCATAAAGCTTATTTGGCATACCCGAACTTAACGGCTAAGGCCATTCCGAGTTAATAAAACTCGAGGACATAAAGCTTATTTGGCATGCCCAAACTTAACGGCTAAGTCCATTCCGAGTTAATAAGACTCGAGGGCATAAAGCTTATTTGGCATGCTCGAACTTAACGGCTAAGGCCATTCCGAGTTAATAAAACTCGGGGGCATAAAGCTTATTTGGCATGCTCGAACTTAATGGCTAAGGCCATTCCTAGTTAATAAATCTCAAGGGCATAAAACTTATTTGGCATGCCCGAACTTAACGGCTAAGGTCATTCCGAGTTAATAAAACTCGAGGGCATAAAGCTTATTTGGCATGCCCGAACTTAACGGCTAAGGTCATTCCGAGTTAATAAAACTCGAGGGCATAAAGCTTATTTGGCATGCCCGAACTTAACGGCTAAGGTCATTCCGAGTTAATAAAACTCGAGGGCATAAAGCTTATTTGGCATGCCCGAACTTAACGGCTAAGGTCATTCCGAGTTAATAAAACTCGAGGGCATAAAGCTTATTTGGCATGCCCGAACTTAACGGCTAAGGTCATTCCGAGTTAATAAAACTCGAGGGCATAAAGCTTATTTGGCATGCCCGAACTTAACGGCTAAGGTCATTCCGAGTTAATAAAACTCGAGGGCATAAAGCTTATTTGGCATGCCCGAACTTAACGGCTAAGGTCATTCCGAGTTAATAAAACTCGAGGGCATAAAGCTTATTTGGCATGCCCGAACTTAACGGCTAAGGTCATTCCGAGTTAATAAAACTCGAGGGCATAAAGCTTATTTGGCATGCCCGAACTTAACGGCTAAGGTCATTCCGAGTTAATAAAACTCGAGGGCATAAAGCTTATTTGGCATGCCCGAACTTAACGGCTAAGGTCATTCCGAGTTAATAAAACTCGAGGGCATAAAGCTTATTTGGCATGCCCGAACTTAACGGCTAAGGACATTACGAGCTAATAAACTCGAGGGCCATTTCGAGATAATTATTTCATGCTAAGGTATTTCGACCGTCGTTAAGATAAATAAAAAATCAAGGGAAAAATTCGAGAAACGATAAAAGCAAAAAGCCTTACACATATATATCAAAATTTAGTTACAAATGCTGGATAACCCTGACGCATGTGTTTTACAAAGGTCGAATGGCCTCAACAAACAAATGAGTACAAAAGACGAAAAATGGCCTAATCCTCATCGAGGGCTACGTCATCGCCTACGGGCTCTTCTTCACCACCAGACTCACCCGAGTCTTCAGATGCCTCGGAATCCTCCTCGGGAAAAGCTAGCCTCCGAGAATTGGTTTCGCATGTCTTGGCGTTTTTGATCTCGGTCAATATGTCAAAATTCTGAGCATGGACTCCCTCGCGGGTCTCCCTTCGGGATTCCCATCTTGCATGTTTCACCATGTTTTTTTCCTTCTCCTGGATAGCCTCGACATCAACTTTGAGGTGGGCCATTTTTTTATCAACTTCGTTCCGGGCCGTAATAACTTCTGACTTGGAAGCCTCGAGCTCCTTGGCTAGATTTTCTTGACCAGAAATAGCCGAGCTTAGCTTAGATTGGAGTCCCTCGATCATTTTTTCTTACGCCAAGTTCTTCTACTTTGCATCCCGAAGCTAAATCTCAGCAAAATCAAACTGTGTCTGGGCAATCTCTTTTTTTGAGGCTAAGCGATTGATATTTTTCTTCCATTCCTCGATCTCGGCTTTGACCACATCCACCTCACCTCGGAGTTTCTCGATCACGTCAAGTTTATTCTGAACCTGCGAGTTTGGATTGTTAGCTACTAAGTCTGACCCATCATTACTAACTCCAAAAACTCTCTTTACCTGCCCAACCAGTTCGGTATGTTTCCTATGAGCCTCTTCCAGCTCAACTTGGGATTTTTCATTAAGGAGCTTGTAAGCATCCCTCTTTTCGCCAAGCTCCCGGGCCTCGGCCTCAAAACGTTTTGACTCTTCCCAGTATCGAAGAAAATCCTCGTGATGAAGCACCGAGGCCTATAAATACAAAGGAAAAATGTTATGATTATTCATGATTAAAGCTAAGTACATAAAAAAGGGGCATTCGAAATTACCCGATTCAGCGCCTGTTGAGCTTCGTTGAATCGTTAATTTTTGTTTGATACTCTTCGGTCACCAAACACCGAAGATAACTGGCAATCCCCACCGGGGAAGAAAGAATCCGGGCGTCTTCCGGGATGGACATGTAAATTGCCCGCCTCTGAGTAGGATCAACACTCAGAGCTGGGAACTGGTTCACTAATCGAGGGCTTGAAGAAGGCCTGCAGGTTTCCGGGGATGGTGTCTTTTTTGGTACCGGTAAGTTTCCCAAATCGGTAATATCCTCTGAAGCAATGGATTCTAGGCCGTCGAAGAAATTATGGAAAGAATCAGCTACTCCTTGGGCCCCTTCACCGAGGTTACCTTTCAAAGCCTGGGCCTCCTTGTGCCGGTCATATTTTCTTTCTCGACCTCACTAGCTCGGGCCAAATCGATCTCGACCCTCTCGAAAACTTCAGCCACTGTTTCTTCTACGTCCTCCACGACTTGAGGCATTTTGGAGCCGCTTCTCACGCGGGCTACTAACTCAGAATCCTCTTCTTTCTCGGATTCATCCCTTAAACAATTGAGTGAGTCTGATGAAAGTTCTCGAGCTGGTTTTCTTAGGTTTTTACGCAAGTCGCTTCCGCAGCTTTTTCCTTTCAGGGGCAGAGGGACTCAAAACTTTTCTTTTCTTTTTCTCGTTACCCTGTTTCGGAGCAGCAGGGTCGGCATGTATATTATCGTCAACTGATGGGGGTCTTATCTCGACGTCCTTTCCTAAACCTACAAAATGAGAATATAACGAATCAGGGACTGATGATGAACAAAATGAGATTAGATGTATTATTAGGGGAAAATCCTTACCATGATTACGTGCCTCTCATCGGCCCTTCGATAGCTCACGCCATAAACGCTCGAAGTAAGGTCACTGTGTCGCAATGCCCTCAACCCACTCTTTAAGTTCAGGAATGGGGTTCGACATTTGGGTAACAACTGCATCACATTACATCGATAAGAAACCAAACAGAATGAAAAGCAATAAAAGGAATACCAAAGGCAAAGCAAAACTTACGTTTCATGTTCCATTTCTCAGGGAACGACATGTACGCAGCCGGGATTAAGTTTGAGGTTCTCACTCGAACAAATCTACCTAACCAACCCCGGTCTCGATTCTCGTCGATACTCGAGAACAAGGTCTTGGTGGCTCGGCGTGTAAGCTTAATTAACCTTCATCGGTAAAGTCAAGGGTTGTACAGGTGCATGAGATGGTCGATGGTGAATAGACATCACTCGACCCTGCTCACGAAGAATCGAAGCAGAATAACGATCCTCCAAAATGAAGGATGTATTTGCTCGAGCGTCACATCATACATTTTGCAAAAGGCTATGATAATCGGATCTAGAGGACCTAACGTGAAAGGATAACTGTAAACACTGAAGAAACCCTCCATGTATGTGGTAATTGATTCTTCAGAGGTAGGGACCACTACATGTTTGCTTGCCCAGTTGCAATCCTCTTTAACCTTATCGAAGATGTTGTCCGTGATCGTACATATATACCTCGAGACCGGTTCACATCGACCAGGTACCATGGGCGTGTTCTCAACTTTGAAATCAGCCACAATAGGGCAACCAGTAGGGATGTATGGTCTTAGAGGAGGTTCCTCGGTAGCATCATTTTCAGAAGGTTTTGAAGAAGATGGTGTTTCTTTTTGAGGAACATACTTTGAAGTTTTTGCCTTTTTTTATAAAAAAAAAACAACGGAAAGAGATTGTTAATAAGGGAAAACTTTGAAGTTAGCAATGGGAAAACTAGAGGATGAAGAAGATAGAGTTCTTAGAACACAAGAAGAATTTGAGCGTAAAAGTTATAACAAATGGATTAAAGGGTATTTATAGGTTCCTCAAGCGGCGGTTCATCTCTCGAGGTAGCCGACCGCCAACTGATATACATTTAATGCCTCGAAGACCGAACTGACGAGATGTTTTTACTATTCTTATCACCTACGTCATGTACCCGTCGTCATGATTTATCGAAGAAAGGACCGAGGGTTCATATCGTTTTTGGTCGCTTACTCTCCAAAAAATGAGGGGACTATCTGTATACGGATAGAATCGAGCTCAATGCTCGATCGAGGCATCTGGAACAATGGGTCAAGGCTCGGCACCTACGTAAGAGATCGAAGTTACCGATATAACTAAGCTCGACATCGAGAGTAGAAGTTCAACAAAACCATCATACTCGCCCTCGAGTTTACCGAAGGCACCACCGATCCTGCTTCTAACGGCCTCGGGGAAAAGCTTTACCCACTCACATGACAAGTATCCGTGATTCTCGTTATTGATCAACCATTATGGCAGAAATTACGGAATTTAGTCAAAAAGGGGATCCAACGGTCTACATAATTTCTTATAAAATAATGTCTTAAAGGTTTATCTCCCTGTATGTATAGAAGTAATGGAGTAATTTAGGGGGGACATTGTGACATACTTAAGAGAACAAGATACCATTTTTGTTAGCTTTGTTCATATTTTTCTGTCTTCAATAATATCCCATCTAAATTCGAAGGAACTTAACCTTGCGAGGCTTAAGTTGTTCAATCTGCATGGTTTGTATTTATTTTTCTATTTATTCTTCCATATTAAAATTGATTTCTCATTTTGTATCAAATTAGATCACGTATTCTTAAAATCACGTATAAATTCAATTGTTATCCGATTTTTGGGGTAAACAATAGATATCATTATAAGAGAAGTTGATGGTTGAAATGATAATTGATACAAGAGAAATAGAAACTATCAATTCTTTTTCCAAATTGGAATACTTAAAAGAAGTCTATGGGATCATATGTATGCTTTTCCCTATTTTGACTCTTCTATTAGGAATTATCCCCGGACCCACAGTGAATATGGGATGCTCTATGCACTTGACTGCCATTTTCATTAGTATAAATGTGTAATATTAATATCACTCTGTTTGTTATATAGGTTAAATACGGATATTTTTTGCTGCGCACGTTTAAAGGAGAAGAGAAAAAGAAAGAGCACACGTTTTTTGAAAAACCCTTTTATTTTAAATGGACAAAAAAGAAAAGAAGCTAAAAACATAAAAAGAAGGCTAACCTCTCTCTTTACCAGTTGGATGGCTGATGGAAGGTTTTCTGGATGGAAGGACAGAGTCTTTTTTTTTTCCTTTCTATGTTCTCTCTTCTTTTTTTTTTTATAAAACAAAATATATATATTTCCTCCTGGCTAGACAAAGCTGCTAACCACTACTGTAATTAATTTTCCACAGCACAGAAGTCATAATACAATGATCAGCTGTTACACTTTTGGCAGTGCTGTTTGTAACTAATATGCCATTGTCCCTTGTCTTTGTCTTCTTATTGTTTTACCTTTTTACTGCTGTCAACAGTCAAAATTATATCTTGAACTAGTAATTAATAAATCTCCCATTTGCCTTGCTGTTACAATAATGCAACATTGCAGTCTGCCTTGACTTAGCTTTTCAATTAAGTACGTATAGACTGTTCACATTGTGTTGTGTAAATGGCTGAATGAGCTCTAAAGAGTGCAGGCATGCATATCCACACTGTATTTCATGTACCTTCACTGCAGAGTGAATTTTTAGAATATTGGTACACCATTAAAAACAATTGAGAAAAAATTATTAAATGAGAATAAATTCATGTTTCTTTTGATAAATAACTCAACATTCAGCCGGATACACCATTCAATTTTTTTGGAGTATAAAGGCCAACAAATAATATTAAATTAATTTTATAAAATATATACATAAAATATATAATATAATCGAAAGACTATGGGTTCACGTGCACCGTAAAAACGACCTAAACCCGCCTAGCAAAAGAGACCTTTTCCCCTCTTTTTTGGCCCAATGAAAATTTGCATCGATGAAGAATCGTCTAATTTATATAAGTTGACGTTATAGAAAAATTTTACTTTACCAAATCACTTAAAACCAAATTACATAATACTGTAACTTTTATAGCAAGCATGGAGTAATAATCTACAAAACATAGTAAAGGACCTCTTTTTAATAGGTAAAAGTATAGTATTAAATTTTTTATATTGTCCGTATATATATATAAAATAAAGTTATTGATAATTAAAAAAATACTTGAGAACAGCTTGAAAGAGGAAAAGCAATCCCCAACATATAGTACTCTTGAGCCATGAACTCTCTTGGAAGAAGAAATCCAAAGAAAGCAACAGACCTTCCTCAATTCAGCAACAGAAAAAACATGTACAAATTAATCCATCTAACAACATAAAGAAGAAAACACCAACATTGAAATCAATCTTCTGAAATGGGTACTGTTATAAGGGAAGCAAAAAAGGGAGCCTAATTGAAGAAGATGATGATGATGAGAGAAGAAGGAATATCATCAAACAGTAGGTGTCAAGACTGTGGAAATCAAGCAAAGAAAGATTGCCCATATTTGAGGTGCAGAACTTGCTGTAAAAGCCAAGGGTTTCAGTGTCAAACCCATGTCAAAAGCACTTGGATCCCTGTCTCTAGAAGGCGTCCAAGGCACCACCTTCTTCACACTATTCAACAACAGCAGCAGCAGCAG
>AWOL01S0241135.1:0-13935 GCA_000715115.1 Nicotiana otophora | reverse complement strand
CCCGATCGGCTAGGCTATCTCATTAGAGACATCAACCATAATTTCTCTCAATATCAATACCACCATCTTTAACACGGAGTCCGATCACAACTCGGTCGGCTAGGCTATCCATTAAAGACATCAACCACAATTACCATTTCAATTACAATTTCCAACACAATCACCACCATGTGTGCGGCATAGTATCCGATCACGACCCGATCGACTAGGCTGTCATAATCGAGACATCAATATTTTTATATCAATCATCGCATTTCATATTACATTCACATCTTTTCATTTCATTGACAATAATGGCCATAATTATAAGATCAATCTTGACACGTTAGCCATATTCAGCATTTCCTGCTCACCTTTTCAATTTCAAATATCATCATCGTCATCAACAACAACAACAAATACAATTTAAATCAAGGTGTGTAGTACACATGTGAGAAATTTAGAGTCTAAGGCACATAGAGATATTTCATAAAATTTGACATAATAGCCTTCGTTTGAACTTGACTTGAAGTCGAAGCATTATTAATGCACAACCATATTTTAACACATCCTCAATTGATAACATAACATGAATAAAGCATTTGAGATACTTGTCGAATATATATCGTTCAACCCAATCTTACTCGGAACAACCAATTTTATAATGAACCACTCGGGACTACATATTTTTCATGAGTATCATGTGATTCAATTCTAAGAGAAGAGTTTAGCCAACATACCTCAATTGAGCTTCCTTAAACTCTAAAATATTTTAGAATTCTTAGCAACTTCAATCTATTGTAGAAATATATCAAATTGAATCAAAATTAGGAAGATGCTCGTGGTTCTAGCTCATTTGATCATTTTATCAAACTCTAGGTGTGCATTAAAGTTTTATGGTCCTTTTATGGAGGATTCCATCATCCCACAATCCAATCTTTACCATTTTTAGCTCAACAATCTTCCTACACCCTTTGATAACACATGCATGCAAAATAAACAACTCTCATCCCCAAAAATTATCTTNTAGAATCTTACCTCTAAGATGAAGACCTAGTGAGCTTCCCTTCTTAATCTTCCAAAACTTGAGTAAGACTTGAAGACAAATTATTGAAGAACACCTTCTCACTCTAGGGCACTCTTTCTCACTCTAAAATATCAAATTATGTCTCAAAAATGGCCCAAAGAGTGTATTTAACGAAATAGGGTCGGGTTTTAAAAACCCAAAAATGGAGCTCCGGAACGGTTCTGCGGTCGCATATGCGACCGCATAATGGATATGCGGACCACATAATGGTCGCATAATTGCCGACAAAAATGATCAAAAATCTGCTTGAGTCTGCGGTCACTATGCGGTCCGCATAACTGTTATGTGGTCGTATAGTGTACCGCATAACAGTTATGCGGTCGCATAGTCGACTGCATAATTGCTTCCAACTAACCCAATTAACTGCCTCACTATGTGACCAATATACGGTCCGCAGAGTGATTCTGTGATCGTATAATGGATCGCAGAAATGCACGTTTCCGCCAAAATGTTTTCTTTACTTTCCGGTGCATTGTTCTATAATACTCAAACATGTAAGCCTAGTCGTGTACCATGAATATTATTTTCTTTGCAAATTTTACCGGGCTTTATACTTAAGAACTTCAAAATTTTTCGGGGTGTTACAATGAGCTACTGCAATGGAATACAAGTCTGAAACTGAGCAATAAATATACTGTATGAACTATAACAATAGTATGAAAGGAAAAACACAAGTCAAACTGCAACCAAGGATGCAGCTCTACCTCGCCTCTAGTAGATAGTCCGAAAAGCAACCTACTGCTGATAATTGATTCCCACACCTAGATCTACACAATTAAGTGCAGAGTGTAGTACGAGTACAACCAACCCAATATACTCAATAAGTATCATAAATAAATACGGCAAGGTAAAAAAAAGCACAAATTATTAATGATACTAGCTATCACCTGTGAGGTTTCATCTTTAATTTCGTTACAGAATAATATTGAAATCAACTCATCAAGTTTAGTGAGAAAACATCCGTATGTGTATGTGTATAGTTTCTCAAATACTCTGCACAGACAATATCTTGGCATATAGAGGTGATATGCAGTTAAATCAGATAAATGATCAAGAAAATTGCAAGTAAAGATGAAATGCAAAATCCAACAAAACACTGGCCAGATTCCCTCAATTTTTCCATATCCTTTCCAAAATCACTTATCAATATTCTCAATAACCGTGTGTACACCATCAAGATAGAAACATGAGAGGGTTAACCTAGGGGGATGAATCTATATTCATACGTAAGCACGACCAGTTTGACGTGCTGCCAACCCGGTGTGATCTCATGCTCAATATCATAAATCGCCCGGTGTGATCACAGGCATAACAGTACAATCCGCCTGGCTTGGTCACAGGCATATCAACACAATCCGCCCGGCATGGTCACAAGCATAACAACACAATCTATCCGGTATTGTCATATGCATAATAACACAATTTGCCTGGTGTGGTCACATGCATAACAACACAATCCGCCTGTCGTGGTCATAGGCCTCTTGTCCAAACATATCATACCGAAGCAATTAAACAAGTGTACATGTATGAAACAAGTGAATATCAAATCTCATGCTCCTGGACTGGTATAAATGACATGCTAAAGTGTAGGCATGTGCAAGTATACTATCATAGATTAAAATTGATAATTTCAGCGAAGAACAACATTTATCAGTTCATTCAAGGATAAAGCCCCTACGTAACCTCAATCATGGCTCAAATAGTTTACAACAATATCACAATATGTGAAGCATCATAGCTTAAGGTGTAACAGTCAAATTCTAGGCTTATAAGGCCCGAGCACAACTCGAAAATGAATAAATAATCACAGTTCTCGCACATGGGTTCATCCCCACGCATGTGCGCACCCTATGGCACGTAGCTATCACAACAATTCAGGCAACTAGTGCATCAGCCGAGTTTAAATAGGATACTTACCTCAAACAAATCAAATTACTCTACTAGCAAGCCCTTCCCACGTGTGTTGACCTCCGAAAGGCTCGAATCTGGCCAAAAATAACGTAATGCTCTTAATAAAAGCTATAGAAATTGACTCCAAATGATAAAACTAAGATCTCTCACCAAAGTCAAAAAGTCAACCCCGGGCCCACATCTTAGAATCCGACAAAATTAATAAAATCCAAAAATCCATTCTACAACGAGTCAAATCATACCAAAATTACTCAATTCCAATCTCAACTCGACCTTCAAATCCTCAAATTATAGTTTATGAAATTTCTATAATTTTCTCCAATGTTTCCAACCCAAAACACTAATTAAATGATAAAAATAATGATAGATTCATGTATATTAACCAAGTCTGAGTTAGAATCATTTACCCCAATCAAGTTTTTAAAAATCCCTCCAAGAATCGCCTCAATCCGAGCTCCCAAAGTCCAATTATGAAATATTACTCTAGCCCTCGTTTTGAAATCTTATATTCTGCCCAGATATTCCCCTTCGGGATCGCGTAAAGTCTCTCGCGATTGGGAAAGAAAAAAAAAATCACAACCCTCCAAATTACTCTTCGCGAACACAGACAACCCACCATGAACGCGATGTATAGAATCCTCAAGTTACGCGATCGCGGACTCCTCCACGCGATCGCGAAGAACACTCGCGTGGACTTCCCAGCCTCCTCCTTCCTTCTTCACGGACGCGACCCAGCTCACGCGTTCGCGATTTACTGACTCCCCAAGCCACGCGATCGCGTAACCATTCTTACGAACGCGTAGCAAAAACTCCCCAGTTCCCAACAACACTCTTCGTGATCGCGTCTCCTTCTCCGCGATCGCGAGAGAGGAAACCAACAACAGAAAAATCAGCAGTTTTTCAAATTTCCAAAATGCGTCGAACATGATCCGAATCACACCCAAGACCCCTGGGACCTCAACCAAATATACCAACAAGTCCTAAAATATCATATGAACTAGCTCGAAGCCTCAAATCACATCAAACAACTCTAGAACTAGGAATCGCACATCGATTCAAGCCTAATAAAATGAACTTCTAAATTCCAAAACTAATGCTAAAACATACCAAACCAACTCCGATTGATCTCAAATTTTGCACACAAGTCATAAATGATACAACAGACATATTCCAACTTCCAAAATCAAAATACGAGCCCAATAATCACAAAGTCAACTCTCAGTCAAACTTCTCAACTCTCGAAACTTCAACCTTTTCAATTTTCGCCAATTCAAGCCAAACTTCAACTCTCGAAATTAATATTTGGACACACTCTTAAGTCCAAAATCACCATACTGAGCTATCGGAACCATCAAAACTCCATTACGGAGTCATCTACGCACAAGTCAATATCCGGTCAATTCTTTAACTTAGGCTTCCAACCTTGGGACTAAGTGTCCCAATCCATTTCGAAACATCCCCGAAACCGAACCACCTACCCCGACAAGTTACATAAAAACAAACAAACATAGAATAGGCAATTAATGGGGGAACAAGGCTATAATACTCAAAATGATCGGTCGGTTCGTTACACCCTTATGATAATATATTGTGTATCTGCTGCATTGGCTAACTTATTTTATCCAATTCAGTATTGTTGCACTTCTTATTCCTGATATAAACTTGCTTATAAAGCAGTACTACTTTATCTGTATAAGTATTCTAAGACATTCTTATGCTTGAATTTGATTTTGAACTTTCTGCTGTTACGTAACATATTTTTCAATATGAACTACTTGTACAATTTAATAAAGAAATGTAGGTAACCTGTGATTTCAATACTTTCATTTAGTTGATTGATGAAAAACAATTTGGTTGACGGATAAATGCGTCATTATAGATCTTACGTTTGTTTTGTTGGCAGAGTGTTATAACTCTATAGTCTGCCTGTATATACGTCTTCTGATGTTATGTACATACGTGTTTGAAGGTCGCTAGCTTGTGTTTGACAGGTAATGCAAACGATAACCTCCTACTTTTTCCAGCTATCAAATACCTTGCCATTTGTCGTTACTAAAGTCGTTTTGTTTCCAATATTGCAGAAAATATGGACAACATAATTCACTTTGTGTAATTTATTGGCATGTACATATATATTTTTGTTAGCCGGTAAAGCATATTGATCCTATAACTAATGTAAATACTGGTTGCTGAAAGACTAGCAGTAAATATGACCTCTTTTTTGACTTGAATTTATTTTCTTCGCTCGGCTATATATTCAAGTTTCTAAGACTAAATAGAAACTTTCTAAGACTAAATAGAAACAAAGTTACTGCTTGTCCCACTACCGACATGACATCCAAAGGATCAATTAAATTGATAAGATAAAGAAACAATTTGTGATGAGTATAATATAATTATGTCATCTTTTCCTAATTAGTATCACGTGGCTCTTCGTCTCAGAGACCATAGTGTTTAAAATATCAACTCATATATCTCAATACACAATTGATTATAATGCAAGTTGCTCCTATAGAAAATAATTTCTTTTTTAATTAATACAAACTGCTAATTTTATGAAGTTTGGGCCCGGACTCACCACGTGCCATTCCCCACTAGTGTTTAAGTAAAGCACAAGATGGTCAAATAAAATGTATTTTCCAACAAAAGTATTGTAATTACTCACAATCACACTTCACCTAGTGATAAAAGAAATATGTTGGTTAAAGTTTATATATAATAGCATTCAAAGAATCTAACACCTTTATTTTACATTTATGTTTAATATTTCATCTTAGATTAATTTATATAAAACATATATAGAAAAATATATATTCTTGTATGACATATTTTACTAATTAACAGACTCTTGACTAATCATGTATAGAACTTCGACGTAGTTGTCATAATCTTCCTAAGGAGTAAATAGTTATATCTAAATTTGAAGCGAAAATATAATAGTATATTGAGAAGGCAGTGTTGATGATTTGGAAGTGGATGATGTAATGTGAAAAAAATTAAATTAAAGTTAGTAGCATTGGGTATGACTCTTGTAACATATATTACATTCTCTTTATTTCTTTAACTAAAGACATTACCCCTTCTACGAAAAAAAGAGAGAAAGAAAATTGAAACTATAAATGTAATGTTGAAAAAAGATGAAAAAATATAGAGACCTATTAGGAAGAAGAAAAAGTACTCAATAAACTTCAAGCAGACAAATGATTGATCTGTGTTTGCATATAAGTTCTATCATTTAGCCCCGATTCAGACACTCTCTCACCATTTAATTCTTAATAATAATAAGTTAAGTTAATACAGAAGTGTAAGCATTGAGGTGCAAAAAATATATTCCAAATCAACGATAACCATACTCTACTAATTTTATCATACTTCTTATATAATATGTTAGGTCAACTTCTCGCGAAGGGATTGAAGGTTATCCTCCTTTTATTTAAGGAGATAGGATTGCCTCGTCTTTTGTACAATTGTATGATTCTTCTGTTGTCTTATTCGCTATGTTGTTTTCTTAGTGTATTACGAAATGCCAGTTCATCCTTATTCCAATTTGATCCTTTTCCGATTTTAATAGATTTGATTCATTATTTCCGTAGACAATAAATTTTCGTCAAGATAATAAAATCAAGACCAAAAAATATTGCAATAACCGTAATATTTTATTTCAAATAGTTTGAGTGTTACAATCTATATGATTCCTCTGAACTTCTTTCCCAATATAAATTCAAGGGCCTTTGAGCTTGATCTCGAATTTGAAGTTGATTTATCCGCCGCGAACACTTTGATTGTTGCCACGAATCTTGAGCGCCTTATATTTAATTTGACTTCGTTCTTGATCTTGAATACTTGAAATCTGTGTTGAAGTGCTTGAATGCTTAAACACTTGCAGTTTGTAGAGAATTGTGGCCTTTGATTCACGAGCTCCCTTTTGTCTTCTTGTTATAACTTCTCGTCTCTTTTTCTAAGTGACGAAGACCCTTATTTATAGTTGTGGGAGGGAAGAGTTGTGATGAGAACAAACTCTTTCAATCAATCAGATTGAAGAGTGATAAGGCCCCATTTGATTGGTCAGAACATGTCACTTCCACACATGGCATGATTTCATTGGCCTTTTAATTTGACTTGGCATGCCTTGTCATTTTGACACGTGGCACGATCATATTGGCTCTTCTGTTTGACTTGGCATGTCATGTCATTTGATACGTGGTACCAAACTGGGCCTCTAGGAAGATGGCATATTGGGCCTAATAAAGTGGGCTCATCATTTGTAACCCAACTAAATGGACTAGCCCAATGTATTTGGACTTCTTTATTTAACCCATATGTATTGGACTTATATAATTAATCCAATTATATTAGTCCATAATATTTATTTGGGCCGAAATATATTTAATTGAGATTAAATCCAAATTTTTTATGGATTTAAATTCAATAAAATTTCGATTGCCTACAAATGCCTCATACTTCAAGACTCGACAAAATATACATTTTGATGAATTTGGAAGACAAGGATTGAAGTAATATCTAAGCGTCATTTCTTCTCTTTTTACGTAAAACTCTGAGCCAAATCATCTTACAAATACTAAATACTTGAAACACTAAAGTTCCAATCCTCAGTCACGTGAGAGTTGTGATTGTTTGCTCATGTCCCCTTTGATTTTGGAAATTTAAAAGAACTCTTATTGTTATTATTATTATTATTTTTGTTGAGAACTACACTTGACATGTTTAGTACAGCTCATGTAAGGCCATAAATTGAAATTCAACTCAATTCATAATTAATGCTATTTAATTGGCCTTAAGAAGTTTCCACGTAACTCATTTCCAAGCTATTTCAAGCTTGCTTTACCATGCTAACACTTATCCAAATCCCTTTAGGAGTTGAATAGGGATATTTGTCTTCAAAGTTTGCTACCGAATCCTTGTTGATAACAAACTCTTACTGTCGCCTTTCAACTATCCGAGTCCTTTTCAAAGATAAATTGCCCCAACGTCCCATATCGAAATCACTATTTGACAGCCACCTTTTGCTTTTCCTATATATATGGCATAATGCTCCACGTTTGTCAACATCAATTTGTTGCCTTTGTGAGCTATTTTGAGTCCTCTTTTTCTTTTGGCAATTCTAACTTAGCTGCGTCACGTATTTCTCCTCCTTTTACTTTGCGTTCGTTTTTTTCCCTTTTGTAGGTAATGGAGATAGCTTCTTCAACAAATTCTATATAACATATATATATAGAAGGATAAATCCACAACAACTTATAAAAGGATCAATCCACAACAGCATATAGAAGGATCAACTCCATAACAACATATAGAGGGATCAACTCCATAACAACATATAGAAGTATCAAAGGGAGTATCAAAATTTCAACAACATATAGGACCAATTCATGGTAACCTATGAAAGGACAAATCCTCAACAATATATAGAAGGATCAAATATGTGACGAGACCAGCTCAAGGTGCAAAGGAACTTAAATGACCACCTTAAGACTGGAAAATTATAGTTCCTTTTAAGGTCAAACGCGCAAAGAGGCCAACTCAAGGTGCAAAGGGACTTAAACGTCCACCTTAAGATTGAAAATTATAGTTCCTTTTAAGGACAAATACGCATAGAGGCCAACTTAAGATTCTAAGGGACTAACATGTCCACCTTAAGATTGGAAAATTAGAAAGCTTCAATTTAAAGACTTGATGGACTTGATGACATCAATTTGAATATTTGGGGGACTTTGAAGGCTTGGTGGACTTTGCAGACTTCAACTTGAAGATCAACAAACTTGAAGATTTGACGGACTTGAAGATTCGGCGGACTTTAACGCTTCAGCCTGAATAGCGGTGGACTTTTAAACTTCAAATTGAAAAATTAGCAAACTTGAAGACTTGGAGGGCTTAAATAATTGAACATGAAGACTGACGAATTAGAGGACTTCAACTTGAAGACCGAAGGACTTGAATACTTCAACTTAAAGACTGACAGACTTGCGGACTTCAACTTGAAGGATGGTGGACTTGAAAACCAACAAACTTAAAGGTTTGGCGAACATGAAGACATAACGAATCCCCGAACTTCAATGCAAATGCTTGGCAGCCTCCTAAAATATATTAATCATTTTATTGAAGACACTAATTTACCATAGCGGCTTTCCCCCTTTAAATCAAATGGGATCCAAAGATTAGGAAAAGAATGGTATCTCAGCTCGATTTTCAAGTGCTGATTGAATGGATTACATTCCATCGTACTTCATTCGGACAATGATTGGGGGATTATGTATCTTTTGAACTTATGCGACTGAACTAAGAATGAAACTCTAAGATGCCTACATACCTCAGTGAAGAGGATCAAGTCATACCGTAGTTTAGAATGGGTGATTTGTTTTAATTAATTTTTTTAATTTTTTTATGTCCTAACTTTTGCCTAGCCCGCCTCTTTCGAGGTTTTCAACCTAGCTGACTTTTGTTTTTGGACTGCACACAGTTTAGACTCATGCGGTCTAGGAGTGTAGGTACATGTAGTTTAGGCTCGTGCGTCAAAGAGCATAGCGACCTGCAATTTAAACTCGTGTTTTGAGGAGCTTTGCAACTTGAAGATTTTTGCTCGAATTTGAAGAGCTTTATGACTTATAGTTTAGGCTTGTGCGTCCAGGAGTGTTGTAATTTGAAGATTTAGCTTACAATTCAAAATAATTCGCTACTTTAAGACTTGCTCAATTTTGAAGAGTTTTGTAACTTGAAGTTCCACTCGAATTTGAAGAGCTTCGTGACTTGAAGATTTTGCTCAAAGTTGAAGAGTTTTGCAACTTGAACACTTTTCTCGACTTTGAAGAGCTTTACAACTTGAAGACTTTGTCGAATTTGAAGAGCTTTACGTCTTGAAGTTTGGCTCGAATTTGAATAACTTTGCAATTTGAAGTCCTTTCTCGACTTTGAAGAGCTTTCGACTTAAGTCTTTGCTCGTATTTGAAGATCTTTGGGACTTGAATACTTTGCCCAAATATGAAGAGGTTTACAACTTGAAGACTTTGCTCGAATTTGAAGAGCTTTGCGACTTGAACACTTTGCCCAAATTTGAAGATCTTTACAACTTGAAGACTTTGCTCGAATTTGAAGAGCTTTACGCCTTAAAGATTTAGTTCAAAATTGGGGAGCTTCGTGACATACAATAAATACTCATGTTCCAAGAAGCATTATAACTTGCAGTATAGGATCGTGCGTTGAAGAGCATTGCAACATGCAGTTTAGGCTCGTGCATTGAGAAGCATTATAACTTGTAGTTTAGGCTTGTGCATTTTGGAGAATTATAACTTCCAGTTTAGGCTCATGCTTTAAGGATCATTATAACTTGCAGTTTACGCTCGTGCGTTGAGGAGCATTACAACTTACAGTTTACGCTCATGCGTTGAGGAGCATTGCAACATGCATGGACTCTTCAGTTTCATATTCGGGTGAATACTTGCCCTCATTCTTAGCATCCTCTGCTTCTATTTCATAATGAGGCTCAAAGACAGGAAACCTTTGATATCCACTTATAGCCATACTTAATTCCATATCATGTGCACGAGTTGCTAGTTCTTCAAATGTTTTGGGCTTTATGCCTTGTAAGATATAGCGAAGACTCCAGTGCATGCCTTGAATATACATTTTGATTCCAGAAGTTTCGCTAAGACGATTTTTGCAGTTGAGGCTTAAGCTCCTCCAGCGGTTGATGAAGTCAATAACTGGCACATTCTTTCCTTGATGAGTGTTTGTAAGTTTGATCAAGCTTACGATGTGTCTTGTGCTATAGAAATGATTAAGAAACTCCTGCTCTAACTGCTCCCAACTATCGATGGATCCATGATTTATGTACCAATCGAATGCATTACCTTTGAGAGATCGAATAAATTATTTGACAAGATAATCACCGTACGTTCCAACATTATTGCAAGTTTCAACAAAGTGCGCTACATATTGTTTCGGATTTCCCTTACCGTTAAATTGTTGTAACTTAGGAGATTGATAACCAGCATGCATCTTCAAGTTATCAATTCTTTGCGTATACGGATTTGCATATGTGAGAGATAATTTGGACGACGACTCAGGCTTATCTTTGATAGCCTCCATAATGAAGTCCTTCAATTTCTCAATGGGAATTATACCTTCAGCGAAGACTTGGATCTCCTTAGTTGTCTTGCTTGCTTTTCAGAGGAGTCCCATTTCTCTTGTAACCTTTGACGATTTAAAGATGTTTGTATGGATTCTCCTTCTACTATGCTATCCAACTTATTTGTTAACTTGAAAAGTTTAGCATCTTGATCTTGCACGCGCTTTATCAAGCCTTCAATTGCATTCGGCAAATTTGCGAGTTGTTCTTCTACGGTAGAAACTTCAATAACCATTGCTTGCATGGTATCCGTAGAGGATGAAGAATGAAATAGATCATTATTGGGATAGAGCTTGGAGGTCACATTAATTAAGACTAAAGTAGAGCCAACACTCAAATTATCATCATAACCTAGCATTAAAGGTTTCTCAGACTTAGATAAACTAAGTTGGGAAAGAATCTTTTCGATCCTTTTGGCGACATCGTTCCCTTTTTGGGTCGTGCTTGTAGAGGATCTTTCTCCTTTTGAAGATGAAGATCCGAAATTAGGGGTTGATGTGGAAGACACTTGGAGTGCTTGTTGTCCTAAAGAGCTTGCTTTGCTCCTTGTAACTGGCCCAAAACTTTCAAAGGTAACAGCGAGGATACTTTCCACATCAGCATAGAACTTGGAATTAGCAGCCTCACTGAAAGTTGATCTGGAGTTAATTTTCTGTGAAGCCATTTCGATGTTCTTGAATTTTGGTGATTGAAAAGTTGAGATAAGAGGTAGAGATTGTCTCACTGGGCGTGCCAAAATTTGTAGACAATAAATTTGCATCAAGAAAACAAAATCAAGACCGAAAAATATTTCAACAATCGTAGTATTTTATTTCAAATAGTTTGAGTGTTACAATCTCTATGATTCCTCTAATACTTCTTTCCCAATAAATTCAAGGACATTTGAGTTTGATCTTGAATTTGAAGTTGATTTATCCGTCGCGAACACTTTGATTGTTGCCACGAATTGTATCACAAACAAGTAGCCTTGATCTTGAATGCCTTATATTTAATTTGACTTCGTTCTTGATCTTGAATACTTGAAATTTGTGTTGAAGTGCTTGAATACTTATACAATTGTAGTTTGCAGAGAATTGTGGCCTTTGATCCACGAGCTCCCCTATGTCTTCTTGTTATAACTTCTTGTCTCCTTTTCAGAGTGATGAAGACCCCTATTTATAGTTATGGGAGGGAAGAGTTGTGATGAGAACAAACTCTTTCCGACCAATCAGATTGAAAAGTGATAAGGCCCCATTTGATTGGTCAGAACATGTCACTTCCACGCGTGGCGTGATTTCATTGGCCTTTCAATTTGACTTGGCATACCTTGTCATTTTGACATGTGGCACAATCATATTGGCTCTTCTGTTTTACTTAGCATGCCACGTCATTTGATACGTGACACCAAACTGGGCCTTTAGGAAGATGGCATATTGGTCCTAATAAAGTGGACTCATCATTTGTAGCCCAACTAAATGGACTAGCCCAATGGATTTGGACTTCTTTATTTAACCCATATATATTGGACTTATATAATTAATCCAATTATATTAGCCCATAATATTTATTTGGACCGAAATATATTTAATTAAGATTAAATCTAAATTTCTTAGATTTAAATTCAATAAAATTTCAATTGCCTACAATTTCGTTCTACAAAATTTTAATTAACTTTCGTCAAATAGTTTTAGGATTGATCCTCTGTGGAATAAATTAAGAGAAAATATACAAGTTGTCCCCTAAATTTGTTACACTCTAATTTTACGAGTGATCTCTTACCCTATTCTTATTTTAAGTGGAAATAATACCAGTATACCACTTCAAAACTGACGCAGTAAAAATAATTTTAAAGAAAAATAGGCGCAAAACAGATACTCGAAAGTCGAAACTTATACCCAAAATACAAATGTGGGCCCCTTTTTTTCTTTTCTTTTTAGTCCACCTTCCCGATCCCTGAACAGCTACTTCAACCCCGCCTCTCTCCCTTTCTCCTTTCCGTCTCATCTCTTACCATTTCTTCAGCTACAAATCTGTCTCTTTTTCTCTTTTTTATTTTAATTTTTTCTTCCCCATCATTCAATAACAATAACACAGTGTAATTCTATAAGTGAGATACAAGGAGGATAGTGTATACGCAAATCTTACCCCTAATCTGGAAGAACAAAGAGGTTGTTTCCTATAGACTATCTGGTCACNACCTTAGCCCTAATCTGAAATAACAGAGAGATTATTTCCGATAGACTATCTGCTCAGGACAATGGAATTCTTCCCCACCATTCGTTCTTTTTATTACTGGATTGCTTTTCCTTGGGAGCTGAACCAATGCAAAATAGTACTTCCGATCACCTGTTCTCTCTTCTCAATTTTGAACGGGAGATTAAGATTGCTTCTGTAGGAATCTCTTTCAGTACATATTTTTTATTCTCAAAATAGTACGTTTGATTATTAAGAAAAAAAAAAGAATAGAGACAAATTTCTTTAGCTGGACTCAATTGATCTGTTGACATTGCTTTTGTTGAAAATTTCCACAATTGGAAAAAGATGCTTTCTTGTCATCTCCGATGATGGTGCCGCTGTTTTTAGACTTTGTATATTCACAAATGTGCATCTTTTTTCCGTGAGATGAAAAACACCTCCACTTTCGGGCCATTGAGGTGACGGACGTTATGAATAGGGATGGAGATGGAGAAAAATAGAATGGTGTGCACTGAAGGGATGTGAAAATGGAGCAAATATTTGGATGGGAAGGCCAGAAGAGTTTGTCTAGAAAATGAAAAAGAGAAGGAAAAAAGATAATGTAAATTTTTTCAGATCTGATGTGGCGCGAGTTTAATAC
>AWOL01S0241013.1:5252-27342 GCA_000715115.1 Nicotiana otophora | reverse complement strand
AAACAAAACCCCTTGACTTCTCAATTCTCACCCACCGCCCAAAATAAAAACAAAAAGAATCAAACAAAACCTTATAGTATTGAATGTCAACGCCCCACCCAAAAAAACAAAGAATAAATATTTTAAAAAATAAAATTAGTGAACTGCCCACCCAAACCAGTATCAAATAAAAAAAATAAATTCAATTAAAATATTATTCTTACTTTTTTTCTTATATCAATAGTTAACTCTTTCTCTTTCCTCTTCTCCATTTAAATCCTCTTGTCAGTTTTCCTCCTCTGAACTTTCAAACAATTTTTTCTTCTTATTCTCTCACCGTTGTTGTGAATATTTGATGAACAACAATCACCTGTAAAAAATCTCTGTATTTGAATATTTTTTATTTATTTGTTCAAAATGGGTAACGGAGTGAGAAAGTTGAATCTTTGTTTTGCGGGAGATGTTGGAGAAATCTCAAAAAGACATCATGATATAGCTATGAACATAACTGATCCACTTGATGAAGGTTTGGGTCATTCTTTCTGCTATATTCGACCCGACCCGTATTCAAAACCCCACCTGTTTTCCGATGATTCGTCTTCTTCTTCTACTACCACCACTATTTCCAGCGCCAGCAGCTGCCCGACGGCGGCGTTCTGTACAATCTCCGGCGCCTCCATCTCTGCTAACACCTCCACTCCTTTATCAACGGCCATCGTTGACTTTTCCGCTTACAATCACAATAGTGATAAAGCATCAGCTTTTGAGAGCTCTCAGTTTTTTTCATCCATTCCTCTTCAGCCAATCCCAAGAGGGTCATCATTTGCAGCTTCTACTATTCATTCAGGCCCTATCCCGGCCCGTATTTCTAGTACGTGCCCTTGCTCGGGTCCGATCGAGAGGGGATTCATGTCCGGCCCGATTGAGCGGAGCTTCACCTCGGGCCCGTTGGAGAACCAGTATGATCATATCCAAAGGTACAAGCCTAAGTCCAAGAAATGGGGTTTAATTAAAAGTTTAAAGAAAGTGTTGTCAAATTCCTTTTTGGGGTTTAATAAAGAAATGAATTTGGTAGAGAAGAATAATAATAATGAAGTTAATGTTCAAGGGAGTAATAGTCATCATAGTAATGTTGGAAATAGTTTGAGTAGTCAGAATAGTTTGGTTGATGATGATGATGAGGGAAATGACTCATTTAGAGGCCAAAATGTGCAATGGGCTCAAGGTAAAGCAGGGGAAGACAGAGTACATGTTGTGATTTCTGAGGAACATGGTTGGGTTTTTGTAGGGATATATGATGGATTTAATGGACCTGATGCTACTGATTTTCTGTTAAACAATCTTTATTCAAATGTCTATAAAGAACTCAAGGGATTGCTATGGAATGATAAGTTAGAAACCCCCAAGAATTCGACGAGCAACGAGACTGTTCCGTTAAGAAACTCGGGTTTTAAGGTGGAACATTTTGTTCAAAATCAAGAATTAGATCGGAGGGAGAAACTTGATGGGGTTGTTGGTGTTGACCATTCTGAAGTATTGAAGGCTTTATCTGAAGGGTTGAGGAAAACCGAGGCGTCGTATTTGGAGATTGCTGATATGATGGTAAAGGAGAATCCTGAATTGGCTTTAATGGGATCTTGTGTTTTAGTAATGTTGCTTAAAGATCAGGATGTTTATTTGTTGAATGTTGGAGATAGTAGAGCTGTTTTAGCTCAAAATCCTGAGTCTGATATTTCTATTAGCAAATTTAAAAGGATAAATGAGCAGAGTGTAAATAGCATTGATGCACTCTATCGAGCTGAATCTGATCGCAAACATAATCTAATTCCTTCTCAACTTACTATGGATCATAGCACATCTATTAAAGAGGTACAAATTTTAGTCCATTTGCATGAGCAATTATACGAAAAACGTTTGTATTTTGTCTGTTTCATATGTTTATGTTGTGCTTATCTTGTGAATGATTGCAGGAAGTAATTAGGATTAGAAGTGAGCATTTGGATGATCCTTCCGCGATTAAAAATGATAGAGTGAAAGGTTCCTTGAAAGTTACTCGAGCTTTCGGGGCAGGATATCTCAAACAGGTACTAATCTTGATTTTACACTCTTTGTATCAGTGATCATATTGAAGGTGTTGCCATGTGACTAGAAGGTCACGGGTTTGAGCCGTGGAAACAGCCCCTTGTAGAAATGCAGGGTAAGGCTGCGTACAATAGACTCTTGTGGTCAGGCCCTTCCCGGACCCCGCACATAGCGGGAACTTAGTGCACCGGGCTGCCCTTATATCATTGATCATATTGATGCCTGATTTTTGAAGATTGTTTTTAGCCTTATGTTAATGTCTTTTCCCCTTCTGTGATTTTACAGCCCAAGTGGAATAATGCACTTCTAGAGATGTTCAGAATTAACTACATTGGGAATTCGCCTTACATCAACTGTTTACCATCGCTTTACCACCACACTCTTGGTTCGAGAGACAGATTTTTGATCTTATCATCTGATGGTCTTTACCAATACTTCACAAATGAAGAAGCAGTCTCAGAAGTAGAGACCTTTATGTCTATATTCCCCGAGGGAGATCCTGCACAACATCTCGTCGAAGAAGTGTTATTCAGAGCTGCTAAGAAAGCTGGTAATTACAAACACTCAGAATCTTTGCCTGTGAGATTTGCTAAGTACTAATTTCTCATAGCAATCGTTCTAAACAAAACTTTGGTTTTGGATTTTGCAGGATTGAACTTCCATGAGTTGCTCGATATACCTCAAGGAGATCGTAGGAAGTACCATGATGATGTTTCGATTATCATTTTGTCCTTCGAAGGAAGGATATGGAAATCATCGTTGTAAATCAGCTAGACACAGGAATTTTTATATTTTACCCTCAGAAATCAGGAAAAAAAGAAAGTACATAGAAAAAATCGAGCTAATTTTGCTGTTAACCGTTGTTTCCCAATTTTAGCAGTAGGGTTTATAGTATACAGTCTAGGCTGCTCGATAAAAGATAGCGAGGCTGAGGTTTCTTGATCCAGAGATTGTAAAATTGCCAATAAACTTATAACAACCCCTGCCTATTCTACATTCAAATGTTATTAGGACATGGTAAGTTTTGTAACGGATGGTGCTCCTTGTATACATTCTGGAGTTCCATTTCACAAAATTTTACCTCAATAGATATGACGCGTTGGTCGAATTTATACCATACTTATTTTCTAGTTTCAACTATTCAAGATTGATGCTTGCATCAGGGTAGGCTGCCTACATTACACCTCTTTGGGTGCGGCCCTTCCGTGGACCCTGCATGAACGTGAGATGCTTTGTGCACCTGACTGCCCTTTAACTTTTCAAGATTGATGTTTTGTCTTGAACAAGTTAGAAGAATGTATGTGGAATCAGAATATTGGCATAATGCTAAAAGTAATTGAAGTGACCAAGAGAGGAAAAGTTGAAGTTGAAAATCTGGTGGAGTTCTTTTTATTCCTCACATCCATAAGTTTGGTTTCTCAAACAAGCAATAGATTGTTGTTGGAAATAGAAAGTTGACTACTGATTTTGTTTACCATTTCAAACTGTTGCTTTATTTTCTTTGCTCTTTTATTTCATCTTGAATGATTTTAGTTGACCAATTGTCTAACTAAACTGTTCAGGTTTCTTTATCACTTATCATCATCTGGTTAGTTTGGTACCAACTTTCAATTTGATTAATGACAATAAAAATAACTATGTCTCAATCTTAAGCAAATTGAGGTCTGGTCGGCTAGATGAATCATCGCCGTCCTTAAGCTAAGTAGAAAAAAATTAAATGACAATATTTTTGTCATTTTTCGTCGCGAATCGTGTAATACAAGGGCCTGAAAAATTATTGCAGGATTTAGGATATGGAATGATGGACTAAAATCAGAGGCAGATGCAGAGTTTAAATTTAATGGATTTAGCTTTTAAGATTTTTAGCATTGAATTTATTGTACTGTTCAAATTATTGGTTCAAATCTAATATTTATTGAGATTTTAATGGATTTTTACATATAAATTCATATTTCATGTCGAAAGTTATGAGTTCAGAACCCGTAGCCAAAAGGCTACATCCGCTCCTTTCTAGGAATCCATTAGAAATTTCAAGTTGAAATTTTCAAAATTAATCCTATGTGTATTCTAATCAGAAAGCAATTGGCCCAAGAATGGAGATAGTCAATTATACTCATCATTTANCATGTCGAAAGTTATGAGTTCAGAACCCGTAGCCAAAAGGCTACATCCGCTCCTTTCTAGGAATTCATTAGAAATTTCAAGTTGAAATTTTCAAAATTAATCCTATGTGTATTCTAATCAGAAAGCAATTTTTGGCCCAAGAATGGAGATAGTCAATTATACTCATCATTTGTCACAAACTCTCTACGCGTTTTCTTTGTTAATCTAATCCATTTTTGAGTTGAAAAATGAAAACCCCAAAAAAAAGATAAAAGAAAAAATTGGAAAATTAGCCACAATAGTCGTACTTACGACCTGTGAAATTTACAGAAAAGAGCAGTATATTTGGTCTACTTACGTTAGTAAACTGCTATTATAGTACTATAAAATGCTGTATGGAGCATGACTTCTCTAAAATAAACTACTCCATAACCAAGAAAGAAACAAAAAGGAAATAGTTGACCAGAAGCTATCAGACAAAAAACTTGCATTAAGGTTGTTTTTTCCAAGAGCATTGATTGGATGTTTTTGTTAGCTGATGATGCAATTAGAAACAAATAACTAGACCATATCTTCATAAATGTAGTGGGATGGTTCCAGACTCGGACCTAGGATTCGACGGTCATGAGGTATCATGACATTTAATATAAATTTATTATAGTATGTGTCCGCTTCTGGATGGTTCATATATTTCAGATTCAACTGGGTAGACGTGGAGTTAAATATACAGGTTTGTCCGAACTCTTTAGATTTGTCTCAGATCTTATATATATATATGTGTGTGTGTGTGTGTATATATGTATATGTATGTATGTGTGTGTATGTATGTATGTGTGTAAGAAATTCATTAATTAACTATAAATAATTAAATTTCAAACCCAATAAATCACATGCATTGTGGTAGATCCGGGAATTCGAACCCATAAGTTCAAATTATGAATTCGCTTATGGGATTCAAGACATGGGACTGAAGAATTTCAGTTAAGAGCGCTTTACCTCGCTCAATCGGTTGATTAATCAAGTTAGTAAAAATAACGTAACCATAAAATTTGCTAAGGTTATTTATTTATATATATGTTTAAAATTGATATTTGACCCCTATATATGGTATAATTTTTCGATAAAGGGTGTTTAACTAACCATTATTCACTAACCTTCATCCCAGATTAGTGAGCTTCAGATACCAAATTGTTTAGAAAATCAAATAAATAGAAAGAAAAAAAAAAAAAAAGGAAAAAAAAGAAGAAGAGAGAGGGTAGGTTTCAATCAATAAATATATGAAAACGTTGCGCTTATAAAATTAGATTAGATACATGAACATGGAGGTAGAAAGTCAACCTCGTAAAAGCTAAAAAATATTTGACAGTTGCTTGTGGTTTAGGTATCTCTAAAATCTCGTGACATTATTAATGACTTAGCATCAGTTTTAAAATATTAATGAAAGATATGAAAATAAATGTTCAAAGTGAGTTGGTTTTGATTTTTTGGACTATCACAATCAGTCCTTACCCACTGAAAAATACTATTGCTAAAGTGATGTAATGCTTCTTTCACCTAAAACAGCAACAAAAATAAAAGATATCTATTTTAAATTTTCGCGATAATTAGCTCCAAATTTCTGATAGAAAATTGAAAATTCTGACTGGATTCAACGTTGAAGTTACAATGGAAATTTATAAATCCTAAAAAGGGAAAAGGTCTGTTTGGAAAGCCACCAAGTAATTGGAATTGGTGTAACTACTAGGGTAGTAATTACACAGTCTAGTAATTACACAATGTTTAATTACGATGACCTGTTTGTTTGTCATAATATAATTATCGTGTAATTACAAGTGTACTGTTTGGTTGCACAAGTGTAATTACACAGTTAGATTAAATATTAAATATAAAATTAATTATTAAAAATTTAAAAGTAAGATTTAACAAATATGTGCCTCTATAAATGATATTAAATTTGACATTTAAGATGCATATTGTTTCTTGAAAATATATTAATTACTAATCATATATTTGTAATTAATATTGTAAAAATAATTGACATATATTTAACTTTAATCAATTATAAAAACTAGAAGTACATATTTTATAAGAACATCATAGACTGCATACTTGATAAAAAGATTAATATTTATAAATATAATACCATAACATTACTCAAATATTTTACAAAAAATAATCTATCAATTCTAACTAAAGAATGAGTGACATGCGGTCTGAATTAATAAGTCAATACTACTAAAACAAATAAAATAGAACCGAAAATATAACATGAATTCAAAATCCAATTTTTTTTTAATATAATACTCTTATGTAAAATTACAACATAACATAAAAAAGTTTTAACATAATTTAAATAAATAAAATTCAAAAAATAAAAATAAAACATAAGTCTATAACCCCATTCAACAATGAGATTTTACTTTAATGACATCACTCATTATATGCCAAGTTTATTAATAACTCATTGTTTCTAATATTATGAGGTGTAGTTTTAAAACTAGGATAATAGCACAATTATGCTAAATAGAGAAAAAAAAAAAAAAAAATATGAGCAACTACATGGAATCATAAAAATAAAAGTTAAAAAATAAGAATATTATTTAAATTAAAAAGTAATCTATCATTTTAATATAGTTAAGTTTGCATATAACCTCATCCAATAACAAAGTTCAACTTTAATGACATTACTCATTATAAGTCAAGTTTGTGAATGACTTATTTTTCTAAGATTACGAGGTATAATTTTTTAGAAAAATCAGAATAAACATAGCTAAGTGTAATAAAAATTTATGTAGAAACACGTGAAGTAATTATACTCCCTCAATTTCACTCAATAGCATGATGATCGAGTAATTACTTGATCAGACAAACATGCCAAAACAGTGTAAACACCAAGTACACCCAAATCCAATTACAAGATGGCTTTCCAAACAACCCCCGAAATTTTCAATTTGAGAAATCATGAAATGTTATTGGTTTGTTTTGTATTCCGATGTACTCCCTCCGTTTCAAATTATCTGTCGTGCTTTCTAAAAGTAGTTGTCTCAAATTATTTATCATTTTAAAAGTTCATGATAAAATTAATTATTTTTCCCCATTTACATGTAATTGTTCTTGAAGATAGAGATAACACATAAATAGTATAAATATTCAATGAAGAGAGATTATATATTAAGACATAAATAAGGATAAAATAGTTCAAAAATCCTTCAAATTAATATTTTCTTAAGAGGCGTATAAGAGACACGACAGATAATTTGAAAAGGACCACAAAGTACTCATTTCTACACTTCTAATAGAATGGTAATGCCTAGTTTTTCTAGTATCTAATAATTAATTATTAACCACCTCCTATTTTTCTGGTCATTCGTAATAGTTGACTCGGCCTATATAACTAATCAATTTTGTATACAGAGTCAATAAAACTAAAGAACTAGTAACAAAACAAGTTTATTTATTTTTTCAAATGAAAAAACGAGTTTATAAATAGGACTGAGAATGAATGAATTAATTTGACATATATACAAATAAAAGTAGAGAAAACTGGTCCTAGTTTATATTTATTTTATTTTTACTTTTTGACTCAATCAAAACTTAATTACATCTACAAATTGAGCATAAAAGAGAGAAGACACAAACACCCAATGCACTTAAAACTAAAATAGTGATTAAAATAAGGACATATTTTATAGTAAAGTCATAAAAGAACTTCATTATTTATGTTTTGAATGTAGTAAGTATTATACAATTTAGAATAATAGAAGATACCAAATAATAGATAAAACATTTTTAGGTATAAAATGGGAAGAAAGAACATAAAGTCAAGTTAACTGATTTCGCGAAAAGGCACGGAAAAAGAAAAGATACAACGAGAGAAGAGTATTAAAAAGGGAGGTTGATAATTTAGAGAGTGAAATAGATATCGTCACTCTAAAATCACTAGTCAATGACTGGGTTTTGAGATATGAAAAGAAAAATTATCTATAATTTGAAGATAGAGGGAAAGTTTGATTTTTAATATAATTTTGGAGAAAAATCATTTTCACCTCTTTTGAAATTCAACATTAGTAGTCTAAGATCAAGCATTTTAAAAGCTTGAAGTTTAATAACGTCATTTGAGTTAGACTTCATTCTCAGTATTATACAAATTTATGGTTCCTAATTCATTAAATTATCCATTGACTCTATTCTAAGGTGTAGGTAATTCGAGATGTGAAGCGATCTTTGACTAAACAAACTATTATTAAAAAATTATTTGAAAATTACATTTTTTTTCTCAACTGAATTATAAAAGTCTGATTCACCTAAATTGGAATAGTCACAGATGAAAATGATATATTTCTGATCCAACCATATATGGTTTAGGTTTGTAAACACGATTAGTTAAACGAATTTTTGGAAAAAGGGCCCCTCGTTTACTTCCTACTTTCTATATTTGTATATATAACTGAATTGCAATTGGGTTATCTTGATAATTTGTCTTAATTGCAATTTGTAAAGTCAGAATACACACAGATGCCAAATCTGACATCCACTATTTCTTTACTAGTATGTACGACTTTATTATTTATTAGTATAGTTATATATTTTTAGATTTTATGCTAAAAATATTAATGGTGTGTAGCATCTATTTTGAATACAGACATCAACCTTCTGTACATTCTCTTTGTGCAAACTGCAAATCCATATTAACTCCAAAGTAATTTTTTTCATGCACAAATAAAGGGGGTAAAGACTAGTAAACTAGTAGCATAACAAGTGGTCGTGGCGGATCCAGGATTTTGTATAAACGGGTTCAGTCGTAGAAGTCCATAACTAATATAAGTGGCATAAGGCACGAGGAGTAAGTTTTTTTGTCTTTATTGCTCACAATGTGATCTCGTAATAAAATCCTTTTAAAGTTGGTGCTCTATATTTTAAACTAATTTTTGCTTATTTTAATTTAAAAAATCTAACTTTAGCAAATTTATTAAACTTTAACAAAAATTTTAGAATTTATTAACTCAAAGAAATTTTATTTATTATAAAATCTTTTTAGCATTCATTAAGTAACAAGTTACTATTTACAAAAGAAGACAATAAGAAAAAAGTTACAAATTAAACTAAATTAACACCAATAATCAAAGAAAGAGAGCTTATACACACACACAAACCCAAAAAAAAGAACGAAACATTTCCAACATAAACTAAATAAAATTAAACGAACAAATGACAAATAATTTCAAACAAATATACTTGCAACTGTGCCAGTCTTAGCAAATTTTATGAAAGGCAGATCTAAAATTACCTTTTGGAGTAAAATAAACTTCAATATAATTTCTATTGAATTTATGTAAAGAAAATACATACAAGGAAAATAATTTGCTTTGATTGCAAAGACAGTTATATCCAGCTATGCTGCTATCATTACGGTTTTGTTTTTCTTTTGTGATTCTTGTTACAATTTATATAAAAAATAAAATAAAATAGGCACATAAGATGAGAGGATTCGATCACAAGACCTCACCAATACTATGAAGCCCTTGATCACTTTTGCAAAGAGCAAAGATTTTATCAAGTGGGTTCAAACATAATTTTAATAAATAATTTACGATGCTTTAGTCGTAATTTATACTTATACACAATATTATTTTTTGATGAAGCGGGTTCAACTGAACCCGCTTAGCACCACGTGGGTCCGCCCTGTCAAGTGGGACCTGTTTAGTTTTGACTTAAATGATTTTATGTGTTTCAAAATTATCTGTCAGAAAATAATTCAAGATATCCTCATCAAGAAGCAGACTGAGAATTTCAATTTATGTAAAAATAATACTGTACTTATTTTTTTGACATTGCGTATGAATATATTATGAGTATATTGTGAGATGCACTGTGATGGTGGACATGTGGCAAGCTGTGTACAACCGGCTGCCAAGCTGGATGCCAACAAGGATAATTTAAGTTAGTTGTAAGATGTAGTTAGGAGGTTAATCAGGTTGTTAGTCGGTTAGGATATTTGTATATATACTCATTAGTTATCAATGAAACAGTGGGATTTTTCACTTTCTTCTTCTGCAATCTCTCTTCCCTTCTTCTTCTCAGAACATTCTAGAGCATTGAAGCTTAGAATTATGAGATAATCGTAGCATTTTGGCATGGTATCAGAGCAATCGATCATCAAATAGATATTCGAAATTCATGATTGCAGATCAGCAGTGAAGAAATTGAATCAAAGTCTGCTCAATTTGCTCAGTTATGGCGGACAAACTCACCTACACTCATCCCATGTTCATGAACCCAGGAGATACACCTGATACGGTGCTGATTCCTGTGAAACTCACTCGATCGGAGAATTATGAAATGTGGAGTAGATCGATGCGGATTGCACTCATGGCGAAGAGGAAATTAGGGTTTGTAACTGGTACTTGTAAGCGGGAATCCTTTGATAAGGAATTGCATGAGCAATGGGACACATGCAATGCAACAGTCCTTTCGTGGATCATGAACACAGTATCAGTTGACCTCCTCAGTAGAATTGTATATGCATCTGACTCACACGTTGTCTGATAGGACTTACAGGAACGATTTGACAAAGTAAATCGCATGAGGATCTTTCAAATTCACCGGCAAAATGCGACACTGTCACAAGGTACTAATTCAGTTTCTGTATATTTTTCAAAATTGAAGGAATTGCGGGTTGAGTATGATGCAATGGTGCCTCCACGTGGTTGTGATTGTGCTAAGTCCAAAGATTATATTGAACACTTCTATCAACAGAGGTTACTGTAAATTTTTAGTGGTTTAAATGATTCGTATGACCAAGCTAGAAGATAAATTTTGTTGAAAACTATTGTGCCTACACTTAATCAGACTTATGCCATGATAGTTGAGGATGAAAGCCAATACTCTGTTGGTTTAAATGTGTCTGCTGAGAAAGCAGATCCAATGGCTATGCAGATGAATCGTGGACAAGCTTATAAAGGTAAAAGGTCCTTTATAGTGTGTGAATATTGCAACATGAAGGGGCATACAAAGGAGAATTGCTATAAACTAGTTGGATACCCTGTTAATTTCAAGCAAAAGAAGAAAGGACCTTATGGAAATGGAAATGTTGCCTATGGAAATGGAAATACTGCAGGTCAAACTGGTTATAGAGGTCCATCTAGTTATGGAGGACAACCTGGGAATGGTAGACAACCATTTGCTGATACGAACAATGCCTCCAGCAATATGGAAAGTCAGACACAAGCACAACACAACCTAGAAGGAGTTTTAGAAGGAAAAATTCCTCACTTTACTGAGGAACAGTACAACCAGATTCTCAACTTGTTGAACAAGGATGCAAGGGACAACACTCAGGTTAACATGACAGGTAATGCAATATATTAGTTTTTGTCAAGGTTGACAAATGATGAATAGATTGTTGATTCAGGAGCATCACTCCATGTAGTGTCAAACAAAGATCTATTAGAACCAGATCACTTCTCACAGTCACACACATATGACAAAGTGCACTTACCTATAGGAGCTAAAGAACGTCTCTATTTGATAACAAGAGAATTACAAATGTGCTATTTGTCCCAGACTTTAAGTACAATTTACTATTTGTATCAAAACTGACCAAGGAACTTATGTGTTTAGTAGCTTTTTTCCCTCACTTATGTATCTTTCAGGAGCTTTACAGTGGCAGGGTGAAGGGGATTAGTAGAGAAAGAGGTGGTCTTGCAAACATGACTGCAGCTTGTGGCACAAGAGGTTGGGTCATCTTTCTTTGTCAGCAATGAAGCATATGAAAATTGTACATAGTAATGTAGATAGTACTTTGATAAATAAGTGCCCGGTTTGTCCCTTAGCAAAACAGACTAGATTGGTGTTTCCTACCAGTAGTTCAAGAGTTGCTTCTATATTTTGCCTTATACACATGGACCTTTGGGGACCTTATAAAACACCAACCTTTGACAAGAAGTACTATGTTTTAGCTGTGGTTGATGACTATAGTAGATATACATGGATTTACTTGTTGCAGCTTAAGATAGAAGTTATAGTTAGTATTAAGTCTTTCCTTGCCATGGTTAAGACTCAATTTGGGGTCATGGTGAAAGTGATTAGGACTGATAATGGAACAGAATTCTTTAACTCACAATGCAGTTCATTATTTCAAGATCTGGGAATAGTTCATCAGAGTAGTTGTGTGCATACACCCCAACATAATGGGGTGGTATAAAGGAAGCACAGACACATTCTAAACATAACCAGAGCATTGAGATTCCAATCTAAAATGTCAATCAGATATTGAGGTATTTGCATTCAATCTGCAGTATATTAGATGAACAGACTGAGTTCTGTTGTGATTCAAGGGAAAAGTCCTTATGAACTTGTATATAAGAAGAAGTCTTTTTAACACATCTGAGATTTATTGGATGTCTATGTTATGCAACAAATGTATTCAAAGGAGACAAATTTGGAAAAAGGGCTAGAGCTGCAGTGTTGATGGGATATTCAGAGACTAGGAAGGGTTACATACTTCTGGACCTTCACACCAATTATTTGTAAATAGAGATGTCATATTCAAGGAAAGAAAAATTTCCTTTTCCCAAGGCATATGATCAACCTACAACCCTCGCGAAATCTACCAGAACAATCAAGCAACCTATTTGGATGAAGGATTATGTAGTCCAAAGTGGCAAAACATGCAACAAACATCATATTTCCAATCATCTGTCTTATGACAAGGTTACGCCAACATATCACAGCTATCTTGCCAAGTTTTCTACCTTAATTGAACCTCAGACTTTTAAGGAAGCAGTTAAGGATAAAAGATGGGTAGAAGACATGAAGCAAGAAATTAAAACCTTGTAAGAAAACAAGACCTATGAGGTGGTAACTGTTCCTAAGGGTAAGAATACAGTTGGTTCAAAGTGGGTATACAAAATCAAATACTAGGCTAATGGTGAGGTTGAAAGATTTAAGGCAAGGTTAGTTGCAAAGGGCTACAGTCAAAGAGAAGGATTGGACTATCATGACACCTTCTCTCCTATGATCAAGATGGTTACAGTGAGGACAGTGATTGCATTAGAAGTCTCCAAGTGTCAGAATCTGTATCAAATGGATGTGTATAATGCCTTCTTGCAAGGTGATCTATATGAAGAAGTTTATATGGAGATGCCAGAAGGATTCAGGAGACATGGGGAGCAGAAAGTTTGCAGGTTGCTTAAGTCCTTATATGGATTGAAACATGCATCTAGGCAATTGAATTTTAAGCTAACAGATACATTAGTGGAAGCAAGCTTCATGTAGAGCAGCTATGACTATTCACTGTTTACCTTAAAAAGGGGACAAGATGTGGTGATTGTTCTAGTGTATGTGGATGATTTACTCATCACTGGAAGCAACACTGGGTTGATTGATGAAGCTAAAGGGGTGTTGCACAAAAGTTTCAAATTGAAAGACCTAGGAGAGCTCAGGTATTTCCTTGGCATTGAAGTCTTGAGGTCTAAGTCAGGTATCATCCTAAATCAAAGGAAGTATGTCTTGGAGTTAGTTTCTGATCTAAGGCTGAGTGGTGCTAGGGTGGCTAACACACCTTTGGAATCCAATCTAAAACTAACAACTGTGTAGTATGATAAGGCAGTTGGGATCAAAGGTGATAAATGCTGGAAGACATCAACAAATACCAGAAGTTAATTGGGAGGCTAGTGTATGTTACCACCACAAGACCTGATATCAATTATGCAGTCCAGACACTCAGCCAGTTCATGCAAGCACCGAAAAAATCTCATTGGAAGGATGCAACAAGGCTAGCCAGATATCTAAAAGGTACAGTAGGTCAAGGAATTTGGTTGCAGGCTACAGAAGCCAGTGAGTTGACATATTGGTGTGATTCAGATTGGGCATCATGCCCAAATACAGGAAGGTCAGTGACAGGCTATATTGTGAAGATTGGTGACTCTTTGATCTCTTGGAAGTCAAAGAAGCAGCAAACAATATCTAGAAGTTCAGCAGAGGTAGAATACAAAAGCATGACCTCGGCAGTAGCAGAAATTACTTGGCTACTGGGATTGTGCAAAGAGCTCGAAATTGTAGCTAGAGAACCAGTAATTGTGCACACTGATAGCAAGGTTGCTATGCAAATAGCAACCAATCCAATTTTTCATGAACGGACAAAACATATAGACATTGACTGTCATTTCATTAGAGACAAGATTAAATGTGGAATGATCAAACCTGTATATGTTCCTACAAGGGATCAATTAGCAGACCTTTTGACTAAGGGGTTAGGTCATGCATCACATGTGCATCTATTGAGCAAGCTGGAGTGTTGAACATTTTGCACCCTCCAGCTTGGGGAGTATTGTGAGATGCATTGTGGCAAGTTGTGTACAACTGACTGCCAAGCTGGATGCCAACATGAATAATTTAAGTTAGTTGTAAGATGTAGTTAGGAAGTTAATCAGGTTGTTAGTCGGTTAGGATATTTGTATACATACTCATTAGTGGCAATAAAATAGTGGGATTTTTCACTTTCTTCTTCTGCAATCTCTCTTCTCTTCTTCTTCTCAGAACATTCTAGAGCGTTGAAGCTTAGAATTGTGAGATAATCGTAGCATTTTGGCAGAGTATTTATGTATTTGAGTGTTTATGTATTTTGAATTCCACATATGGTTTATAAATAGTTCGATGCAAAAACCATGCTATTAACAATAGATCAATAAAGAAGGAGCTTTGATTTAATGATTTGATCCCTATTACAGACAAAACTTTTAGTATTTAAATGAAGAAAAGTCGAGATTTGAACTTGTCGTAAACAACTAATGCAGGGAGCATTTTTTGGTTGTGAGTTTGTGACAAGCAGCTACGTACTCTAGATAGCTGTACAACAAAACCATAACTTAATTACTGTTAAATTTCATTTAAGCAATGATTTAAGCGGTCATTATTACGTACTCGTCTGTCAATATTGGACTAAAAATGTAATTTGTGTTTTGAGCCTTTAGGTACGCGCAAGGCGGATGTAATATTCTATTGACAGGTCAATTGAACTTATAACTTTTGACGCGGAGTTGTAAAATTCATTAAAATCGCAATAATAGTAGATATGAACTCATAACTTTAAAAATATAATGGGTTCAATGCTAACTCATAGAGTTTAAATTCTGGATTTGTCTCTGTTTACATGGGTTAAGGTGAATTGGCTACGACCAGGTCACATTTTGGCTCAAATTTCACTATTTTCAGCCAATTTTTCTGAGTTTTCATCTTCTGTTTTTTCCTGTTTAGTTTTTTTTTTTTTTTAAAAAGAAATAACTACTCCTCTGCTTGTTTATTCAAAAAAACTTTTGAATGCAATTCCTTTAATTTCTTAAATCTGTTCAAGAGTTTGAGGGTTATTTACCTTTTGCCATTAAACATCCAATGTACGGATTGGACTAATGTGTTGCTGCAAGTATATTGGCTCATTTTGGGCACCGCCAGTTATTATTCCCTATAATAATGTATGGAGTTTGTTAGATTTATGGAAATTTCAAGAAATTACAACTTTGATAAGGTTTTCTTTAATTTCCTACAAGTATATGTTGACTTGTGCGAATACCAATTATATGAACTGATTCATCTAAAAACTTAAACTATCAGAAAGAGAAAATATTATTTATAAATTTATTTTATAGGTCTCACTAACATCAATATTAATTTGAGTCTTCAATTGGAAGGATCGTGCCTTATCTTTATGGAGAATTTCTTGTAAGATTAATTAGATAAGGGATTCAATGTTTACTTTCTCTAGGTTGTAACATTACTCATTAACAAATACAATGCATTGGTTGTTGCAGTTAAGCATATAACCGTGTAGTATAGTCATCTCATTGACTAAAAGCAAATATACTTTTCTATCGTGGGAGTTCTCTCCGCGTAACTCCATGTCTGAGACAGAACATAATGTTCAACTTTCAAACAGAACCTACGAATAGAAGTTTTGTTTTTATATGTCGTAAATGGTAAACCTTTGACAAAATGGAACATAGAATTCTGCTTCCACTAATTGTGTTACACCCTTTCTAAGTTCTTCTTCTTCTCCATACACTTTATTCAATCAACTTCGTCTTAATTCCAAGTTAGTTGGAATTATCAATATCCCTTCCATCCCCTTTAATTGGTTTTTTGCTTTTTTTTTTTAGTCCAAAATATTTAATTTTTTTCAGATATCAAGAAGGAATTAACTTCTTATTTTCAAAGTTGATCTTGAAGTAAAGAGTCTAGGTATTTCCAATGAATAAATTAAAATTAATATGGTTAATTTCATTGTTAGTTAATATTAGTATATTATCATTTTAATATTAATATAAAATATGCCATGATCTCTTTTAATTAACTCGTGATCTTGAAAAATGGTCATAACTCCCCACCACTCCATAACACAGAAAATGGCCATTAATTCTTTTGTAACTCTTTTCCCATGTTCTACCACTAATTACACACCAATTCATCCACTATCCCATGTTTTTCATGATTTCATAACTTATTACCCCACTTTCTTCTAATTTAATCCAAGGAAGAATTCCTACACATATAAATAGGAGGGATAAAAAGGTTATTGAGTACTTAAAAAGTGAGGTTAAAGTTGTGAAACAAGAAAAAGAGTGTTTTGCTTTTGTTGAAGGAAGATATTCATCTTGGCAGAGCTTTGGACTCAACTATTAATCCAGAGTTTGTTCGGGTCATATGACGTGATCGGGCTGTTATATCTTGGGGGAGACAAGTCAAGAGAACTATTGTTGTACCAGTGAAACTTTACTGCTCCTTAAGGAGAGCAAGATATATGCGCCACAACTAAAGATATTTTATTTTCTTCATTTTATTTTTCAACTGTAATTGTATTTTCTCCGACAGTTAATGCAAAAATGTAAATTCCTAAGTGTGTTCCTATGTGTGAAAACAATCAAAATATCAATTAAAGTGGACCGGGGGAATATTATTTTTTTTCTATCTGCTTTATCAATCCGTTTAATTTATGTATCTTAGTTTGATTAGGCACATAATTTAAGACAAAGGAAAACTCCTAATTTTGTGGTCTTTAAAGATGTATAATGTACCTAAGTACGTCCTTAAATCATGCTGTCTTAAAAATGTGAAATGTTAAGAGGTGAAAAGCTACTAAATATAGTAAGAGGGTATGCTTTTTAAATAGATTAAAAAGAAAAATAAGACACATAAATTAAAAAAGAAAAAATATTCAGAAGATTTATCATAATTACTTTATTTCACCGCCAGTCAATCTACCACACTTGGCTCTTGTTCATTAGTATTTAGAGATTTGATCGGGATTAAACATATTTTATACCCTACCTTTTCATATAAAGTTCCTTTTACCACTCATTCTGATGCTAATAAAGCTATTGTACAATATCAACGGCAACATCTACCAAAATTTGATAGCCCACGGCTAGAGCATCATTCTCAATGAAATGGTATACTACAAAGATGATCCTAAACTGCATGTCAAAAGTAGAATATGGTGTAATGGTGCCTTGTGAACTTTATGCTTGCCAGATGAATGAGCAAATTGGCCAATTGGGATCAGGATCAGCAGTTACAGCAACAATACTGGTGCAGCAAATATAAACCGCTTGAGTTCTCCAAAGTGTCTGTCTTGCTACCATATAAATCTCTGTACACCACCCTCATGGACCCAAGAAAACGGTCGGAACAAGAACATATACATAGTGAAAAAATTGATGGCAAAATACAGCACTCCCATCAGAAGCCAACTTCTGTCATCATCAACATGAGAATGGAGGATCAAGAAAAAGAATGGAATGGTATAATATCTGAACTCTATAAGTGGAGCAGGAATCAATGTCACAGCGGTAGCCAAAAAATATACTAGTACCCATGTCTTCCTCTGACTTTTAGCTGCAAATGGAGGAAGAAGGAATATGCTTAGGAGAAACCACAGCTACATACAAAATTCTCTTCTTTGAACATCTATTGCACAAACCGGAGGTACCCCCAGGAGGAGCTAGGGATGCATATTCGAAACAACATACAACAACAACAACAACAACCCAGTATAATCCCACTAGTGGGGTCTGGGGAGGGTAGTGTGTACGCAGACCTTACCCCTACCCTGGGATAGAGAGGCTGTTTCCAATAAACCCTCGGCATCCTTCCCTCCAAGAACTCCCCACCTTGCTCTTGGGGTGACTCGAACTCACAACCTCTTGGTTGGAAGTGGAGGGTGCTTACCATCAGAACAACCCAAACAACATATGCAACTTAAAATAGGACTGAATATTTTACTTACCCAAGATATTGAAGATGGATATCCATGAATAAACATACAGTGGAACCAGAAGGTACTTCATTGTCCAATGAAATTTGATTACTTTTCTCCAGAGATAAAAGGGATAGTGTCGATTGTCAGCAACGAGATAAGGGTGGGCAATGCTGCATTCATCAAAATATTATGTCAAAATACACACTAGCACTCACAAATCTCAAAGAAGTGAACTCCCATAAATCTTTGCTTGCAATAAAGAAGAAAGACATAAGAAAAACACACTTTATTTGGATTGCAGAACAAGAAAATGATGAATGGCTCAAAAAAATAAAAAAATAAAAAGAGAGGAAAAAAAGGAATACAAGGATAGTTGAACTGAACTTGGAAAACTAACAAAGATTTTCAATCCTCTAACCTGAAAAAGTGCACTGAGAAGAACCCAATGATTAACGCCGTACACAACTGAAAGAAACTGACCAGCTTATTTTTCTTCCAGAAGGACTGAGCCAACACTGCAGCTTGCCTAATTGTGAAGTGCACGGGAGTAATAAACAGCGCAGATACCAAGCTAAAATACATCAATTGTGCAAAATGTGGAGAAACTGTATGAGCCTCTTTTGCACCTGGAATGTAAAGAACGCGCGTGCACACACGATTAACAAAGGAAGAGACACCATAAAGAAACAAAGAAATGAAAGTTCAGAGAGAGAGAGAGAGTTGGTACCAAGAACTATACTCCCATTCCAACAAACAAAGGTAATGAAAGCGACCATAACTATGAAGTAAGGCCAAAAAGTTGCAAAAAGCTCCCACTTAAGTTGCCACAGTCTTGAGATAATTTCACGCACCTCATGGGAGAAATCTGAAAAGGAATATAATCTCATGACAATAATGTAACATAAACAATACTGGCTAATAAACTTGCATAAACAAAAGGAACCAAAATCACATTGCAAACTAACATGCAAGGAAGGATAACTATGCAATGAGCCCACAGGAGCTTACGTATTTGTACCATGCCATCTGACAAGAAAAGCTTACATGTTCGAACCATGCTTAAACGCAATGGACGAATTTGTTGCCAATGTGTTCGTGAACATGCTAGGCACTCTGGTTACATTCGAAGGTTGCCTCAAACATGTGAAGTAAGTTTTCCACATGACACTTCTTGTAAGAATGTTTGCAGCAAGGAACGTTCTTTCGAATTATCTAATTTTGTATTTGATCCCTCCTAATAGACTCTCAAGTCAAAGGAAGTTTGGCTACTAAACCTGATATACTAACAAAGCAATTTTGATAGAGAACATGAAATTGCAAAAATGAGAAGGATGAAAAACATGCCCAAGAAAAAAAAGAGATTTACTCTGAAAATATGAAGAATAAAATAAAATACTTACCAGAACATGTAATACTCACATTGCTCATGTATTAGCAACACATTAGGTTTGTAAGAATTAATTTATGGAGGGATCTCAAAAGCCTGAAATTCATTTATTGAGGGTTAAGTGTGTTTTGTCAAGAACCATAAAGACCACATGCAGATGTTGCTGGGATCAAAATCTTAAGTTTCTCTTGTTAAGTAGTACTATTACCTAACAAACAAAGAGAAGTATATTACTAAGGAAAACACTTATAACTATTTCAAGTAATAAAAGTTCCTTTTCCTCCCCCGCTCACTTCTCTAATGTGAAGTTGAGGTGCTCTAACAGTTAAAAAGAAGATAATGAAAAAAACACAACCAAAAGTATCTATGTAGGACACAAGAAGTGGAACATCTTCTCTCCTTTTATCTTCCATGGTCACCAGATTTTTTCCCCAAAACAGATGAATTGCATTCACCATGCAGGTTCACACGTAAACCGTTTGGATATTTCACCTCATAAGAAACACTTGACAGCTTGTACAATTGAACTTGATGTATTCCACAACGGTGTTTGATTGTAATTATTTCACCCGATGTACTTTAGATAACTGAACAGAAATTACTTGTCAAAAAGAAGATAATTGGATAGATATAAAAATCAATAGATGCTATTATGTGTCCTAACACCACATAAATGCAGATGAAAAAACTCAAAACAAGATGAGATAAGAGAACCTGAGGAAGGCTTTGTGGAAGCAACCGTTTGGTGGACAGAAGAGTTGAATGTAGCTGCCTGATTACCGATTCTGCGCTTTCTCAAGTTAGAGCCTGTTCCGACACCTTGATTCCAAACTGAGAAAGCATCTTTACCTTGTGATGGACGAGATTCAGCTAATACAGCACTATCTTTCTGCTGAGTTAGAATATAGTCTAAAACCCCCGTGCATGATATAAAAAGGACCCATATGATATTTGTTTGCCGTATCAGCACAGCCAGAGCCCCAACCTTCAGATATATGAACACAGGGTTAACTTTTCACTTAGAAAAAAAGTATGGTCAAATTCAGTTTTGATCATCAAATGGAACTATCAAAAGAGGCTAAAAAGATCTACTCCGGGAAGGTGGTCAGGCTTGAGAGGAAGAAATTTTTGTTATGCAGTTAACTATTGCTTTTTTTTCTGTCTCTTTATTATTATTTTTTCTTTTTTGGGGGGGTGGGGGGTGGGGGTTGTATTGAGTATTGTTATTATTTTGATACAGCTCAAGTGGAGGGAAAACATTATACAACGCCAAAGCACACTGTTAGGATCGGGAACCCGGGTAGTGCGGAATAGAGCCAAACAACGATATAATGGCAATAACAAAGACAATGGAAGTTGATAACAACGACAATTAAAGTAGATAAAGAAGACACAAATTTAACGTGGTTCTGTAAAAGTGACCTACGTCCACAAGCGGAGAGGGGCAATTTACTATAATAATAAAAGTACAAAAGNAGTTGATAACAACGACAATTAAAGTAGATAAAGAAGACACAAATTTAACGTGGTTCGGTCAAAGTGACCTACATCCACAAGCGGAGAGGAGCAATTTACTATAACAATAAGAGTACAAAAGAGAGTACAAAATTAGAGTAAACACTCTAATTAATCCCAAATACCCTAAGAGAATAACCTCACAAGATCATTCCAAAGAAAGGGTTCACACAAGTGCTTCCCAACACTAACGCTCATACAAAACACTCTTAATAAAGGAAGAAAGGAAGAAACAAGAATTGAAGACAAGTATTGCTGGTGTGTATACAAATGAGGAGAAACTCCTCTATTTATAGCAAGAAATCCTTAGCCTAATAATGGATATTATGTCATGGCAAATGTCATGAAAATTTGGCCATATACAAATCTCCACCTTGGCCTAATTTTGGCTGATATAGTAAATTTGCTCCACCTTCTCTGCAAAAGCCCTAATGGGCATATGTCAAATTTTAATGCCATCAAAATCAGACAAGTTGTCTGATATCGAAACTGTAGTAGGGCCTATAACAGTAGAGCCCAATAAAGTATACAACGAACTAGATCTGTGTGCTTTCATGATCACAAGAGCATCTTGAAATTTTTTTAAAATTCCACCTTCACTAGTGAATTTGCACCCAAGGGATTCTAAAGTGTCCAAAGATATGAGATTTTTCTTCAACTCAGGAACATATCTAACATCGGTGAGAGTTCTCACCACATCATCGTGCATTCTGACCCGAATTGTACCTTTGCCAATAACGTTACAAGTAACATTGTTACCCAATTGGACAACT